>JAUBOD010000327.1:9672366-9693366 GCA_032353885.1 Nothura maculosa
AGAGCCCAAATAACTCACAAAGGACATAAGGGCCAGAATTTTGTTGGCCGAATTCTCAGCAAGGAGAACAAGGGTCAAAACCGTATGCTTTGCTTTGCTGCTCTCATTGCTTGTTTTTGATGATGGAACTGAAAAGTCCTGTTGAATTTCATGATTGAATGAATGCATAAGTCAATGTAGTATTATATTCTAATGAAATACTATACTGCAGCTCAAAACAAAGTAAGTGCCAATGTCAAGCTCATCTCTGGCCTGCCTACCCTTTGCTTCCTAAGAGAAGCCATTAGCTAGTATTTATTTACAAGACTGGGAAAAAAAATCTTGGAAAAATGAAGGCTTTGTGCTCAGGTTTCAGGCATGAAATGGTGTCCCCCTGTGTCATTTTGGATTTGCCATTTAAAGGCTTACACTGTTTGTCTGAACAGTCCCTTTTTCTAAAAAGAGGAGTTCAGCTTTTTGGAATCTGACAGTCTCAGAAGGGTTGCTCAGATGTTTTTATTAATTAGTTAATATTTGTAAAATGCTTAAAGTATCAAGTGCTATATAAATGTTAAGCTATTGAATTTGGCCTCACAATTAAATGACAATTATAAACAATGAAAAATACATATTTATATATTTGCTAGGAATTTACATGAGCATGGCATATCTGATAGTTTAGCAAAGAACTCCTAATCTATTCAAAGCCGTATAGAGTTTAGGGATATGGCCAACAGCCTGCTTCAATAATAGAGCAAAAGTCGTATTTCCCCTAGTGTTTCCATATTAGCTTTTAAGGCTCTAATTAAAAGCAATTTAAAAACAGAATTTTCACATGTGATTTTCCCAAGCTTTTTCCACTTACTAAATCTCCTACACCTTCAGAATAGGTATTTTCCCAGGGAATGTTAGTATGAACACTACCAAGCATGAACACTACCAAACCAAATTGAACACGTTTGGCTCCAGCTTAGAATCTACAGCCTTGAAGCCTTCCAGCTCATCTGTTGACATTACCAATGATAAAAGTACCAGAGCACTAGCAGAAAATGCTGAGTGCCCTGTTGCTTTTCCTGGCTTTTTCTTTTACATATGAATGTCAGACTGTTAATGAAAAGACTCTTAATGAATCAACACTCTTGCAACAGTGTCACTAATGAACTACTGGGAGCTGGAAATGGAGACTAAAAATACTATGGCTCCCTTTGGTGCAGAGTTATCTTATCAATATGCTGTAGGCAGAACTGTTAGGCTGAAAAATGCATTTACTTAAGAAAATAACATCATGAAGCAGAACCACGGTAACAACAATACTTCTGCTGCCAGAACACACTTGTAGTTGGTGGGTGGCTTGTATAACTTGAGCACTTAATTAAGTGTATTTTTCCAATAAATACATGGTAGGACATTAATTTTTACTGATGGCTAAATATCTGCTAAGTAGCTACCCCGTCTCTTAGGCAACCAGGCTAGATTTTAATAACTTGCAGGACAAAAGAGCAACAGGCACATAAGAGTATGGTGAGGATGGCAGCATTTCCATTATAAGCCCCATTTTAGCATTGGGGAAGGTACTCTAATTTGAACATTAAAACATGCTGGGGATAGCTTTTAACCAGAAGTGATTTTCTGTTCTTGTAATAAGTGCCATTTGCATCCATTTGGGAGAATCTTAAATGAGCATAGATGGGGGGAGGGAAACAAGCTTAAACAAAGGGGGAAAGAAAGGAGCAAACAACCCTAAATCAGAAGAGGCTTCAGGATTTCAATGCAGAGAATGCTGCAAAAAAAATCTCATCTAACAACCAGTAACCGCAAAAGTCCTTGTGCACTGGGGTCTCCTGCAATCACACAAGCTCCTTCCTACGGCCACAGTTTCCCAGCTAGTCACAGACGGGCTCAAGGTCACATGCAAACTTCAAAACACACATAAAGAGCCACATGATCTGGCCCTGCTGATCGACAGCAATGCCACTGCTGAGCCAGAGAAACCAGAAGTACAACTTGCTGGTCATGTGATGGTGAGAAAAGGTGATTCTTTGGAAGCAGAAATTTAAAGCAAATCTCTGCCTGATCTGTAAATCCAAGCACATGGTACCCTCTGTTTGACCAATGGAACTTAACACACAAATTCCAGCTCCTCATAAATTTAAAACAGCCTTTACTTCCTTTCCTAAATATGCAGGAGTTTTATTTGTGCTCTGAATCAGCTATGAATAAGCCACTCCATGTCAGGGCATTTCAGATATGGATGAAAATGTTGCCTATATATTCAATAGTTTGATATATATTGTAAGCCTGTGAAGTTGTTTGCAATGAGAGCTTTTTTATAACTAAGCTACATTATTACTATGAGCCAGGCCAATAATACTTGCTTTAAAACTATCTGAATACAAGTTTACCTTAGTTGCTTAGTTATCATCCACATCTGTAAAAAACAAAAACGTAAAAAATAAATGGTGCATATAAGAACAGTTATCAAAATTCATTCAGGCAGTTCCATTTTATCCACAACTCATTTCCTATGTTTTAAATACTGAAATATAGATTTAGGGTGAAAAGGTATCCCAGATTTACATAGAAAATAATAGTCTTCAGAGGCCTTTGAGACTTTAAACTAACTTTAAAGTAGAGCAGATAAGGTAGTTTCTGTCCAGAGGTTCTTAGATTCAAGCTTTCTCCTGTGTTTATTGGACTAACCTATTATTTTATTATTTATTATTATTGGACTTACTTTTTCTGTGTTGCCTTTATCACACTGTCCCAGCCATTCTGCATTCCTTCAGAAGCAGAAGAGATAGGAATCATATCCAAAGTCATGAGGCCAAGCAGTAGTTACCTACTCACTGGTGCTTGAAGAGAGCATAAGGAAGAACCATCCATAGTAAAATGTTTAAGGTGCTCTCCCAGAGGAAGATAGTGTTTACAGATCTTGTAGTAAAAAAGAATGACCTATGTAGAAAGTCCAGTCCTTTTTCTTTGTCCCTCTCCATTAAAAAGCTATAGGCCAAAACAAAAGAGCAACTGAAAATCAGAAATTTCTAAGCAATGTAAGTCCAAATTTCCCATTCTTCTCATTTCCTTTAAAAAAAAAAGAAAAAAAAAGCAGGAAATGAGCAAAAATATTATAATCATCAAGTCCATTCATCTTCAGCAAAACCCATTTAATGATTCCTCTAAATAACATGTCCTTGCATTTCTCAGATGTGCTGACTACTTGCAACAGAATTTCTAGTCACTCATGGTGTAAGCACCAAAGTGTTTGCAGAATTATACCTTTATTTCTTAGGTTGATAACAGAGTCATATTATTCTTATTGGAGGGGAGAAGAGCTGAGATACAGGACAGAAGGCTGGATTCAGTGCTGCCGACAGCCTAGGAAGTACCTAACAGGATGGTTCCTCTGAAGGGACAACTTCAGCCCTCAGCCAAATCAGCCTTGCAGAATAAAAATAGACATAACAAGTGAGAACTAGAACTCATCCTGCTAGAGCTTGAAGTTTACTGGCCACATACAGAACTGCAGAAAACAGATGTGGCCACTCAAAACTCAGTTAGCAAGTGTACATTGCTACGTACACATACACAACCCATCCAAAGATTGCCACTCAGCTGTGATTTACATTGATCTTCTCAAAAGCAGGCCTTGTTATGCACATACACCACTCTGAGAAAAGGTTAAATACTTCCTTGGCTACTTGCTTGGCAGTGAGAACTCTCATGTCATTTGACCACATTTTTTATGGTGTTTCCTCCTCCTCCCTTTTACAGGCGAAGTGTTGACGGCCTATTATATCCTTCAGCAGAGAACAACACTGTTTGCTATGTACACATGCCTGATAGCATTAAGATACAAAACCTTATATATGTATCAGGGAGAAGTCTCATCGGATTCAACATCTCAGAAGGAAACTTGAACATCTGCTGGATGATATAACCTGAATAAAAGTAATTAAAAAAGAAAAATTAGTTCTGCCCTCTTGTATCCTCCTGACTCATGTCTCATTTTCTGCTGCAGAATTTAGGAAAGCAAATGACTATTTCTCTGTCCATCACCAGAGCGACATCATCAGAGCAAGTTAATTGGAGCTCATGACAGAAACGCACTATTTTTGCCTTCAAATGAAGTTTTTTTCTATTACATATGAACATATTTTTTCTTTCTGAGGTACTGAGAGAAGCTTCTTAGCTACCAGGAAAGGATCTTCTCTCCCAAAGGTGTTTGAAAATTATGCTTTTTTTCATGGCTTGCAAGCTTCAAGATTAGACTTGCCAACCGTGCAGTATTAAAGAGGATACAGTCAGACTTGGCTGATCAAGCTTAATTTAGCCTTATGTTTGTGTTTCTGAAACACGGTAAACAATTTTTTAGCATGTACATGCTTACTGACTCGCAAACAAGAAGCATTTTCCCTTATCTGAATAAAAATGAAATCTACAAATTCATGATCTGAGTATTAATTATGATTTTTATATTCCAAAGCACATTTCTTCATGGATGGGCATAGATGCCACTATCTATTTATATGCCCTGATAAAGAAAATTTCAGGCATGTATCTCAAATAAGCACTACTGAAGCCGAAAGCCACATTTCTTCAGTGTGTTGTCTGTGTTGTCACCCAGGAACAGTTTTTAGCTCACTTTTGAACTAATATACTCATGGACTGGTATGAAATACTGCATAACTTAGATATAGAAATGTATGGAAATTTATAGAACGCTAAATATCAGTACACACACCAGTGAGGACTGCTACATGGGGCGTGCTGACAGCTGTAGATCCAGAGTGCTCATCTGCAACACTTGTTTCCCAGACTCTCACACCGGGTGCTTAAATATATATTTATAATGCTTAAATATATGTTTAGTGAACCTATAAGGGAAAATAGTATTCAAAGGACATTATATTAATCACAATTCCTAACTATTCAAGTTTTTCTTTGCCTTGTCTGTTTTCACCTGTCTCTCGATCCTCAGAAAGGGGTAGTCAACAGCTCCAAAGGATGCAGACCTTCTCTACAAATGAATAAAGTGTCTCAGTCCAGTAGGATATTCACAGCAAGCAAATAATCATCAGTAATTTATAAAAGGGAATTGTGCATAAATAGATGCAGATCAGGCAGCTTCTTAATTTTTCTACTGAATTAACAGCTCATGCTTTACTCAAGCACTGCTTGAGCACGAAAAGGACTCAGCTGCAGCTTTTATTCTGCTGCTTTTCTCAGCCCAGCAACACTCCAAAAAGGCCTTGAATTGTGGCTCCCAACATCTGAATCTTGAATTCTTAGAGGCTTCACTCTGGAGATGAACACAAGTGAAGGCATGCATTTCTCTGGCCAGGGCTCTTCTGAAAAGCCCCTCCACATTAAAAATACAACAGGGTCAGTTGTACAGTATATGGAGAAATGCTGGTATTGTGCCTGACCAGATGAGGAGGAAAAACAGAGCCATTGTGATGGTTTTATAAACTTTCTGACTATATTCTTAAGTGTCACACAATTTTAACATTGCTCTGACAGGTTAATATGTGAACTTTGCCTCCAGGGTCCAAGATTAAGTAGTAACAAAGCTGAAGGGAAAATCTTTGGCAATAAGTGGTGAGAATTTTTTTTGTGAGCACTCTTTTCCCTATGCAAACACTTTATTCAAGAAATGGGAAAAAAATGAAGCACGCAGATTATTAAAATAAAGCTCACAACAGGCAAACTTGAATTATTAACCATGTTCATACATTAAATTCCTCCTTATTTTCCAAATAAAAGATTGTGTGAATAAAACTCTGGCATGTGTGTACCCCTCCTCTGTGTGGCCCCCATCTGATGTATGTGGCGTGTGTCTCGCAAGGCAGGCAGCTCCATGGTTAGGATCATCAGGAACTCGGAAAAGGGAGGCTGCAAGGAGGCCCCAGGGACAAGGACGAGGCAGAAGGTCCATGTACCCCACTCAGTCAGAGAAGGGCACAGCCAAGGCCATGGTCATTCCCAAGGGAAATGAGCCACGGGTCAAAAGTAAGGAAGTGGCAACACCAGAGCTAGTGCAGGGCCACAGTCTTGGTAAGGATGATACAAGCCAGGAGCAGGAGGGAAAGGCAGAGTGAGGAACACACAAGGCCCAACAGGAGCAGGAGGGACAAAGCCAGGCTGTCCACAATGGCTCCCATTAGGGCCTGGCCCCCAAGGGCTGTAGGAGATGGCCACGTCAGAGCGACCCAGAGAACCTTTCAGAAAGGCCTTGTCACTACTGCTTTTGAATGTACCCAGCCATTCTTAAATATTCGTGCCCAGAACAAGCTGCTTTCATCAGCTGCAGGAATATTTTCCAGATTCTCCCAGTCAAGCCAGCTCATCTTTATTTCACTCTTTGATCTGAGAAGAGTGTGTTTTTAGGAGGTATTTCTAGAGAAGAAAGAGTACTCCTTTGGAACATGAAAGGCAGAGATGCTGTGAGAACCAGGGACGTCAGCGCGCGGCGTGGGCAGAGAGAGCTCAAAGACAACAAAAATAGACGTTGTCTTGGAGCGCGGAGAACAGTGCGAGCAGCGATCGATAGCAAGGGTCCAGGTGAGGGGCCCTGGGATGAACCAGCCACAGTAGAAAATAACAGAGAGGGACAAGAATAACGCAAGTTTCTGCTCTGCCACAGGGCCCCACAGCAGCATGGGTCACAAGGGAGAGCTGAGCTCGCCAGGAGCAGGTTTCATGCCGCCTACAACAGGACAGATCCCTCGGTGTCTCACTGCCCTCCATGCTCCGGGCCGGGCTCATGGAGTCCGCATATGGAGACACACCTCTAAGCAGGAAACATATTGATATTGCTGAAATTGGATGGTAATGAAAAGCACAGGCAAAACATTTTAATATTGCTAATTAATTGCTCCTATATGGCTTGACGTATTATGTTTAAAGCTCCAAGATTTATTATTTTTTTCAAAGTCAATTAACTCAGCTTTGTGTTTTAAGTAAATAAAAATCTTAAATTAGAAACAGTGTTTTTTAAGCTGAGCAGAAGAAATCAGACCCTTAATTCTGACCCCTACTCTGCAAATCACCAATTTTTTCCAAGGCGAGATTAAATGCACTGTTGTTGTTCTGCCAGCTCTTAACACAAATTAATGACTTAAATTACCTTTCATCTCACCTTATAAATTCTACCTTGAAGCAGTAGAAAGCCCAAGGGCTCTCACATAACCAGATGAAGACAGGTTCACTGCACTGAATCCTTCCCCCTTGCTCCACTTTACATCAATTCTTTATAAGGAGAACTCTCCAGGGCGAACACAGAAGCAGGCCATGCGACAGAAGGTGCAGTGGGACCTTCTGAGGTAAAAGCCTGTCTCACGGTGACTCAGTGCACTCCATTAGTTCTAGGAAACACAGGGCACATCGAACGCGGCAGATGTGCCCTCGCTTGCTAGGCTTCAGACAAATGCAATCAAATCTATTTTAATCATCTATGCAATGCAAATGCGTTCCACTTGCACACCCGCAAGATCCATTGTCTTCCTCACTGAAGCATACTATAATGCCAATTAAACATTGTTGCAAACTTAATAGGTGTTCTGATTGCCTATGGGAAATTATCTTTACTTTTTTATTATTATCTTACAACACAAAGATTTTTAAATGTTTTAATAATTGTTTTAGGATATCTATTTGCATTCTCCCTTTTTCAGCTCTGTGGTCAACACTCGTCTAGTCTGAGCAATGTAACCAATATTTACACTCAAAGGAACAACACTGCATAATTCCAAGTATTAAAAATACCCTCCCAAAGTTCTTTCAAATGGGCTGCACACAGATGTGGCAGTTGCATTAATCTGCTGGCAATCTCACTTACACGCACGCATTCACATACAGCCCCTTTGTTTCTCTGCTAGAAATGGCCAGGCAGCTGTAAAGATGTTTATTCTCGGGCCCACATGAAAAATGTTTGCAGAATGTATGTAGCCTACAAAGTCAAGAATGATAAGCATTTAAATCAGAGTGGCCATGCAAAGTCAATATTTCGATATCACAGGAATTGATTCTTGATCTAGTGCCAGCAATGTGTACTAAATGTACTGCAGAAAAATCCTCGCCCAGCCTTCCTGCCAGCACACTGTTAGGGATGACAAGCATGCAGTTATCTGATAGAGCAGATATTTGTTCCAAAAGACGATTTTCATTTCAAAGACAAAACATGAAAAGAGCTTACTTGTGGGGAAACCAAATACTGTATTCTCCTCTTGATAAATCAAGCTATAGAGAAATAAAGCCAACGAGAGCAGGATTCTGAAAAGGACTTCTGTAGTTCTTTTCATGCTTTTTCAGCTACTCAGCTGGCTTAACTCTGCCAACTAATAATCTTGTGTTTTCCCAAGATATGTTGAGAAAGAGTTTATTTGCAAATAATTATTTAGTGATAAGGATGCATGTCTGTTTGCTTTTAAACAGACCCTACAAAGCTAATTAGGGGGCTTATGGTAGAACAGAGAGTCCTATATGGTTTATACCTTAAGCTGCTAATTATGGGATTTTCAACAGCATCTCTTTATTTCCTTCGCTTAGGACTAATACATTATGCCTCTACAATAAAAACCCTGTTTCAGTGAAAAAAGTGCAATTTCTTTATGTCACAGTCTTGTCAGTTCTCTTCATCACTGGATTTACGTAAAAGTAACCCAGTTGAAGTAATAACAGGAGGGAGAGGTCTTCTCACCCTTCAAGATCCAATCACCAGCACAATAGTCCTTTTATACTCTGCAAGAACATCTTCGTTATTTGGGCCCAGACCTCCAGAAAAACTGTCTAATTGTAGTTAGCAAGCACAAGCCCTTGACACAACACAGAATAAATATAACCTGCCCTTTTGAGCATGCCACTGTGCTCAAAACCTACTTTAGATTGCAACATTACTAACTCGTTCTTATACAAAGAAACTTAAGCATACTTGTACCCACAAATGGGAAGGAGACATAATAAATAACATCACATTTAGCACTGTTTTTTTCAGTATACATTAAGAGGGATTCATCCAAAATTGCTGGCACCTGATTATTTTAACTAAGGATCTATATAGCTCTTCCCTCAGTGCATAATAAATAATTATCTGTATACTTTATTTCAATGCTGGTCCTTAATGCAAGTCCAAACATGAAGTGTCTGTCCAGTTTCTAAGTGAAGAAGTAGAGAGTAGACTATAGCAAAAAATAATCAGAAGCACATCAGAATCTTACTGGGATACAGCCCAATTAAATTCAATGCACACATCCACTGTGGAGGCCATTAATAAGCTGCTAACAATTTCTGTATGTCCCTGCTGGGCTTTGTACAAAATTTTGCCCCAATAATGAACTCTGCAGGCTTTACAGGTGGGATTTTCAAAAGTGTTCAACACTGACCCCACTCTGCTCTCCTTGAAGTCAGCTGGAATTTTAACCACCGGCTTTAGGGGGGAGGTAGAGAAAGGTCAGTCTCCAATGCTTTCCAAAATCCCACTCCACCAATCTGTGTAAACTCTGCAGAATTCTGCAGGGAGAGAAGTTTTGTTGTGTTTATTGTACAAAATAAAGTCTTTGTATAAGATGAACATAGGATTATGCACAGCAGAAGTATGGAGTATTTTTGCATTATATATTTGCAAAAAGAACTAACCTTTCAAACTACACCTAAGCATATGCAAATAAACACACTATTCCTACCCTGTGTGTAGGGGGACTACTTTTGTTTGTGCCTACATGTATAGTCAAGAGACCCAAAACACAGCTATTGATCTAGTTCCTTGAACAGAAAAAAAATCTCAAGAAGCAGAGCTGTGTGCAAGACTAATAGGCTAAAAAATATGCAAGCTTCATAGGAAAAGGTCTTGAATTTTTGAAACCGGCTTCAGAGGTTCAAACTCTCTGACAGACTGCAGGAGGACAGAGCAAGCAGCAGCACTAACAGGCTGTTGATTCCAGCTTCAGATTAATTATAAATTCATAATTAATTATGAAGTGCTACCCCTTGCTCTGCTTTCCCATGGCCTGAGGAAGAGACAGATTCTCAAAAGCTCAGAGCCAATTTCTGTTTTATTTTGAGTCAGTCAATCTCACAGAAGGTCTTACCTACAACTTGGGGACTTGCTCTTTTGTATTCCAGCCATGTATAGGCTAATCAGCTGGTGCAGTGATCTGTGACACTTAAATAGGAAAGGCGCTTATAAAAAGCAAAGGGAGAGCAGAAGGGACCCAAAAGCACTGGCAGGGCTGCAGCAAGGGCAAAGCAAGACAGGTTTCCCCCCTCGGCAGCCCTTGGAGCCAGGTGCTGCAGAGGGACAAATGCAAGATCCCCACTAGAGGCTTTGCTGCTGTTGCCCTCAAAGGACAAGAGCAGCCACGGGTGCAGATGGTTGCAAGCCCAGGATGGAGAGGAGCATATGCAGGAGGCCAGAACATGGAGGATGCCAGCATGGAGGATGCCTGGATGTCCCTGTGTAGCTGTGCCGTGCCGACCTTTCCCGTCACCCCGCAGATCCACCTCCATGGCACGTTTGTGTAAGGGCTCGCTCCTCCGCTGTACGGACACTTTATTGGGCCAACAGGGGAATGAGAAGCACAACAGGCCACACACTTACAGCCCAGGCCAGGCAGCAGACCCACAGAATCACATTGCAGAACAGTTGAGGTTGGAGATCTAGAGATTATTTAGCCCAGCCCACTGCTTAAACAGAGTCACCTAGAACAGATTGCCCAGTTCGTTGGCCACATGGTTTTCAGTATCTCCAAGGATGAAGATCCTCCTTCACACACAACTACTGTTACTTGTTCTGTCCTCCTGCAGAAAGTCTGAACCTCAGAAGTAGGTTTCAGAAATACAGGAACATTTCCTCTAGGCCACCTAGGAAGAGACACAGGTGGCAATTTGAGATACTCAACCAGACAAGGAAGCCACAGAGACAAATAGGTAGTTCGGGTCTTGGGAGGAGGACTCCCTCCACACCAAGGTCTGCATATGCACCCATCCCAGAGTCCAGAACTTATTCCATGAGGGAGGTTTCTGATTTGGTGTGGTCTCTTGCATAGGGAATGAGAGAAGGAGCTTCCCATGCTGAGGTCATTTGGAATATTCTGTGAGGAAAATTTCAAAATCCAACTTTCAAATAATAAAGGAAGTCACTGTAGCAACTCTTAATCTGGAAGGTCAACAATCCAATAACAGCTTAATGAGACCAGAACCTCCAAAGAAAGTCTCTTATGGAGCGTTTTTTTATGAACATGGGCTTACATTTAATAAGAAGGTGTTAGGTTTACAGGGTTTCTGTCACTCAGCACTGAAGGCTACAAAGTTTTAAAAATTCCATTTTGTGGAGTGTGGTGAAGGCCTCACTTGGAAGGAAAAGGTAGAAAACAAAGAGCTCCCTGGTGACCTGGGCACAGCAGTAATGATGCACTGACCCAAATCGCCCACACTTGAGTGTGTCTTTCCACCTGGCTTTACCAGCCCTTTGGTAAGACATCGTCATTTTATGTTATCTCATAAAACCAAAATTGACCGGATTATGGGGCTGCCACCTGGATTCCCAGAGCCGCGCTGCAATCCCAGAGCCAGCTGCAGAGCCCAGGACACTACGGCTCTCCCTTCCCTCCCAGCACCACATGATCTCTGCTGGGGACCTTTTGGTGCGTGTCTCACTCCATGAGTTTCTCACTCATCCACCTGGACACACATTTTGTGTATTTACTTTCATCTTTCTGGTAGTGTCTGTCTTGCTAAGAAGCAGTACCTGAGAGGGAAAATGATGGTATATGCAGCCTAACACATCAGTACAGTGTTTTGTTTCAGTTGCTTATTAAAGGACAGACTGGTAACTGCAGAGATTTTGTTTACATGTACAAAATCAACATATAATAAGTAATTAATCTTAAATACTTCCAATGTCCACTTCTCTCTAATCCATTTTATTTCCTCATCCCAGGACAGCAGGCTAAATAAAATACAGTTCTATGATTTTTTTTCGGCTGGAACCAAAAATATAGCAGGTCATATGGTACTGGCAGCTCACCTGGTGTAAATTAGGAATCATTGTGAAGAAGGACAAGGTGATTTGGGGGAGGAACATAGAGCTGATTCTGAAGAAAGGATCATTCATTTGCTTGTTCTGCCACCACTTTCCTGGATAATCTCAGGCAATTTACTTACCCTTTTTATTTTTCTACTCTAAGAGAGGAATTTGCCTTGCTTGTCTGTTCTTTGGAGTAGAAACTGACTCTAAACATATGTATTGGATGGCACCAACCACAACTCAACCCAGGGCTGGATTGGAGCTGGTAGCTGTTATCACAATAAAAATCAGTAAATAAATCACGATGTATAAGAAAAGCATTTGGCCTGTACCCAGTGACATGTGACCAGAAGATGGGAATATTCAAAACTAGGCTGATAGAGGTGTACTTGTGGGTCGTATGTGTTGCAGTCCCCCCAGCCTGCCCCCACCACGGTCTGTCAGTGATAAGAAATCTCCACAACCGTCTGAAATCACCTTCTGAGCCAGGAGTAGGAGTAGGTAATTTAGTTTCCATGGTAATGCAGTTCTGGACCGTTCTTAAGCAGAAGCTGCCAAGTATGACAAATGCTAGGTGCTGATTTTTTTATGTGAACAGCTATTCACTATGAATTGAAATGAGATTGCCAAATTCACTTTCCTTGGGACTGGAGCGAGGGTCAAAAGCTATTGTTACATTCAAGCCATAGTCCAAAACTAGCACTTTAGCCACCCATCTCCAGCTGCAGTATAGCATTTTTTAAGTCATAGAATAAAAATGAATGACTCAATATCAGGGTTGTCAAATGGATGAGACAGATTTACATCAAGCAATTCTAAAATGTTCTGTAGCCATGAATTAAAGGAAACATATGACAAATTACTCTTATTCGTTCCCTTATGGGGAAGAAATTCTGTTTTAAACATTGCTGACTGTTGTGCAGTTGCTATTATATATATGTATATATGAAACCTGGATTGGGATAAATACATAAAATGGTAAGTGCTTAAATTCAGCTAGTTTTCTTGCATGAGCCACCACTGCATAATAAACCATGGTAGATTTTGCACTCTGCTAATCTCCCCAAACAGTATGTAATTGGTCTTGGAAAATGCTGTAATATAGCAATTAGTAGCACGACAAATAAAAGAGGAAAAGGCCCTTTTATTTTAGCCTTATTTTCCTCCAGAATGAAGCAGTAGGAAGACAGGGCTGGCACATCCAGTGATATTTAACACCAGCTCTGCCATAAAGGAAGCCGCAGGAGCTGCTCCGTTTGGCCGGGCTGGGGGCCGGCGGGGGGAGCGGCTCCGGCGGCTCCATCCGCATCCCCAGCTGTATGCAGATTGTGGGGCCCTCGGGATGTGCAGATGGAGCGCACCTAGGAGGGACATCTTGCCTCAGTGTCGGTGACTCCATTCATGACATTACCTCTGGCAGGTGCCAGGAGGGGAGCAAAGCTCTATGGGTATGGAAAAGTGGAGAGATTCCCGCAAAAAGCAATAGGGAGACAAACGGCTATGAAACATCACGGCAAAATAACACTGCCTGCCTTTACAGCACCTGCCGCTCAAGGCCTTTTGCAAACATCCATTAAGCTACCAGGCATTTCTGAGCATTAAAAAGAGTGGTTCTCCTTGACATATTCTGTCTTTGCTTAGACTCAAGGCCTTCATCCTTGCTTTGGGTTTTCAGACATTTACACCATACAGTCGTATAGCCACAACAGAGATGTGGGCAAGTTCATGACTAGTTTGGGGTGCTGTGATGAGCCGACTGCAGAGCAGAACCAGAAACATCAAGTTATGCAATGAGTGTGGCCAGTGCTCCGAGCTCTTGGCACGAGGCCTTGTCCGCCCGTCCTCTGCCCTCCCCTCAGCAGTGCACAGGCCCCATAGGCATTGCCAGACAGGATGGACGAGCTCGGGAGGTGGCGTGAGTCCACAGCAAGCTGTTACTATCATTTAGCAACTAATCGCCACAAGAAACCAGTGGGTTTTAGCTGGCACCAGACACGTGCGAGTGCTGCAGAAATGGAGGCATGTGGAGTAAAAAAAGCTGTGGGTTACGCTGTTGCCAGTCAGTTAACTAGCATACCTGAACTAATGATAGGTTTTATGAGACAGGGCTTCCCAAATCATACTGAGATCACTGCTGGATGTGTCTCCCACAAGGGATGACTGAAACTGTTAGTCACCAGTATACAGGTGATAGTCTGGCAGGCCTTAGCCCTCACGTAAGTCAGAGTGATACGGAGAGCTGTAAGATCTGCAGTTTATCTGCTTGCAGATGTGAGGGGTTTTGTTTTCTCCTACTGTTACAATTACAAGTGGGGTGCCAGTGCCCCAGAGAGCCATCATTAGTACAGAACAGATAACCAGGGAAGCATTACACCCCGTGAAGTAATTCCTTCTGTGTGTCACTTGCTGACATAGAGCACCTCAGGAAGCCAGAAGACTTAGCAAGACAGTATGCAGGCATTGGGAATTTGCTTTGTCCATGAAGCATATTGACTTTCATGAGTTTCATCTGCATAGAAAGCTCTTGCATCTTCACTCACAGAAGTGAGAAGACCTGTATCATCTCCTCCAACTTGCCTAGATGGTCCTGCAGCAAACAGAGCAAGCTGCATGCTGCTTTCCTTAAAGAACTTTTTCATTAATTTCGCCACTGGTATTTATAACACAGCCTGTCTGGGACAATGCATTAATAGTCTCATTCTGCCAGTGTGACAGAATGACAAAGAGCCCAGTATGTGCTGAAATATGCACTCCCCTTGCTAAGCCTGTAATCCCAGCTTTGATTTTTTGTTGTTGTTGTTGTTTACATAATCAGCACAAACTGAGAATGAATCAGGAGTTGCACATTTAATTTTGTCTTATGCTTGTTTTCCATCTTCGATCAGAGACTGAAGAGGATGGGCTGAGAGGATTGCACAGCTTCCTCCCTCAGGTGACATTAAAAGCCGGTTGTCATACACAGTAGCCTCCGTAACAATTCCTTTCTTGGTCATAACCATGGAATCCCTCCTGTCTTCCCTGTAATTTCCTCCATAGGAACAACAAAAGCAAAGACACACTTGAAGTCCGTCTGCTACTACCTTCAGAGCTGCTCTGTTACCCATCCATTCCTACTTCCTCAGACAGATCCTCATCTATGGTCCCAGAATGGCCCTAGGTACTGAATCTGCTCCAGCAACCTCCTCTGTTGCACAGTCACTTCTGAGTATCCTTTCTAGCATCTGGGATCTCCTACACCATCATCCATCTGCCTTCTCTTTACCAGCCTGGAAATCAGGACATCCTCTCTCAGATACCTGTCATTCATTGTGCCACTGCCACCACTGCAGCTGTGAGCACCCAGGCAAATCTGGCACAGCATCAAGGAGTTGCCAGACTGGCTGCCATTTCTGATTCTTTGATTTATGGAAGGTGTTTACTGACTTTTTAATGAGCTTGCTCTGCTGAGTGCACAGTCCTCATCTCTGACTCTGTGGGGTGTTGTCAGACAGAGGCTTCCCTGGATCACGGTCCTTACAGTGGTTAGTCGGCACCTTTGCGAGATGTGGCCAACCCACAACACCCTGATTTAGTACTTCAGGGCTGAGGTGAACCAATTATGGCAGAAATGAGACAGGTCATATGGAAAGAAAGGTTAAAGGCCACAAACTGCACAGCTTTAGTGCACAGGAGATGATCAGCAGAAAGGGTGGAAAATATAGACCCGGAAGCCTGAGAGGCTGTAAAACCAACTCTTCTGCTTCAAGGACAATGAGACAATATACTGCAATGTGAGCACCTTGCAAAGTGAGGAGCTGTCCCACAGACAACACCCCCCTAGCCAAGCAAGTTGGTGTTCTGAGAATACGTAGGCTTAAATCCCTGCTAAGG
Organism: Nothura maculosa; assembly: GCA_032353885.1. Lineage (NCBI taxonomy): Eukaryota > Metazoa > Chordata > Aves > Tinamiformes > Tinamidae > Nothura > Nothura maculosa. The sequence continues at coordinate 9,688,238 of JAUBOD010000327.1, forward strand.
TCAACAGTAAATTCCCATTGATCTCATGAGAGCCTGGATGTGCAATTAGTAGAAGGCCAGCTATGTGCAATTTTGCAGTATTTGTCATTATTAAATTATCTCTTCTCTGCTTTCCAGTTGGCTTCTGAAAGCAGATAATATAGCATATTACTGCATAAGACTGAAAGTACAGTTGTACTTACTTTTAAAAAACATCCCCAGCGACAGAAGCCATTAATGGCAAAACATCTTCCTCTGGGCCCATCTTTCACAAGGACAAAAGCTGATTCTAACAGTATTCAAAAAGTGTCATGAAAATGGTCTTACTGGAAGCTTTAAAAAAATGAACTGTGATTTCATGTGCTTGAACTTAGTTAGTATATGATCATTACTTATTGACAACTTTCAACATTCTGTGAACTTAAAACCTTCTTCTACTGTTAATAGCTAACATACTTTCCACAGAAAAGATGATGAGAGCTGGCTTTCCATTTCTCTAAAAATTGTGTTTTATAAGCAACATTCAAATAGCCTGCACCTGCTGTTTCAAGAGCCCTGAGAAGTTGTGAAGCTCCCTCGTGTGCCTCAACAAGTTGCTTTTATAGAGCTGTGGAGTATTCAGAAATAGTTGCTCATCGCTTCCTCCCATTCTCTTTTAAACCATACAGAGAAAGCCTATTAAACTTCAACTGAGTCAACACTTGTGCTTATGCATTCAGAAAAGCCACAGACTGTTACAATGAAGTACAAGCTGTTCTAGTGCAAGAAGCTGCCCGCAGAACAACAAGGGGATAGGGTTCTTCCCCTCTGTAATGCACTACTTGACGCCAGCTACAGAAGCACTAGAATTACAGAGGCTTCCTCAAAATCAGCATGGCTCCAAAAGCTCAATAAGCCAGAAGGTTATTTGAATATGCAATAGTCTCAAAGTTGAAGCAGGGCCTGAGGTAGTCGGGCCAAGGAGAGGACAGGCTTGAGGAAGCAGATAAGCATAAACACATTCCTTCCTGCAGCGCACAGCCACGCAGGCTGGAAGTGGCTGGGAATGTAAGGACCAGCTTGGGCGAGGAGGAGGAGGCGAAGGGAGTGGCGAGCCATGTGATAAGCCCATTGATAAGCCACGTTGGCAGAACATTTGCCACTGATGATAAGGGCAGCTGAGGAGAGACAGAGATGTGAAATCGGCACATCAGGCGTCTGGAAGCTGATGCCCAGATAGGAGTGTTAGTCAGAGCAGACTTCCAGGTGGGATGCTGGGATGCAGGCAAGGTTTGGATCAAGGATCAAGGAATAAAGTGTGAGGAGTTGGAAATGCCAGATGAAGGGTGGTTTCCTGTATTCAGGACACCAGGAGCAGGAGCTTCTGAGGCACCTTGGAGAAACCCCATCACTTTCTTGAACCCCATCATTTTCTTGAAAAGGTAGCGTCTGAAGGAAAAAGCATCCCCAAATCCATCCGAACAAAATCTATATTCTGTAGAGGTTTTTGTGACCAGTAAACAAGAAGCACATAAAAATTTGAGCTGAACACAATCCAAACAAATATGTGAGATGCCTGTATTGCTGTGCTTGGATTATTAGGCTAAAACATGGACATAAAGAGGAGGGTGCTTATGTAGCGCAACGGGAAACCTGAAAGTGACTGGAAATCACTCTAAAATACCCAGGCCCTTTTCTTGTATAGTCCTGGAGTCTGTAGGCTCTGAAGCAATGGCACTGTGCTGTGAATAGTTACCTTACAAGGAGGTATGTTGAAATGAATGTATTACTTATGCTGTGCAAGAGAGCCATTATTTAGGGGGAGAAAAGAAAAAAGAAAAGAAAGAAACGTAATTGGAACATCACACCATAAGCAAAAGTGCACTGGGAACTCAGCTCTGCCACCTAACACAGCTCCCTTGTGCCATTTGGAATGCCCTGCAGTATTTCCTGTGGTATCACAGCTGTGTCCCAAAAGGGCTTGGGAGAGAGGATGCTGTCATAGCTGCTCCCTTGAGGCACGTCTTGAACACTCCTGGAGCTCTCAGGTGACTGGACATTCATGTGAGGGCAATTGAATTAAGCTTGATCCTGCTTCCATATAACACAGAAGTGGGTCCAAAAATCCAGCAGAGGAAAAGGACTTCAGGGTAATGGAACGCTTTCCCAATGCCAGAGTGATCCGGAGTATGGCCAGAATTGGCATATTTATACATTCCTTCTCAGTTTCACTGTGAATTTCACATGTTCTCTGCCTTGCAGCCAGCCTAAAAAAATACAAATTGCTGCTTGTAATGTTAATATTTTGTCCACAAAATGAATATGATCTGTCTTCATTGTCCCTACAGAAAAAAAGTTTTGATACTTCCATTTCTTCTTCAAACAAAATCAACATATAATTTATGTTTGTGAGCAAAGTGATTTTATAGTATTTCTCTTTGTTGACAGAATGATTGGAATAAAATTACATTCTGTTGACAAAAAAATGTGATGAAATGTCATTTGTGAACATCATGAACAAAAGAGTTTGACAAAATGCAGTTTGCCAATGGGATGTAGGATAGGTTGTAACAAAATGAATTTTGTCTTTTTGCTATTTGTCCTACGAATGATATGTGAAGTTTTACAAAATCCACTGTCAGAATACAAAGTAATAATCTCACCTAGAAAAGGACACTAAGTGTAACATTCCCTTTAGAGATGCCATTCCTTTAAGCATAAAAACACATAAAAATGTGTTTTTATTCACGTTGCTCTCAATTTCACCTCTGTTTTTCTAGAGTTTTGCAGCTTCTAATAGAAATAAGTTGGACTCACATGTATTGATACATACCACAATCTTTCACATTTTGCTGCAGTTTGGGTAAATTGACCAACTGGTAGAATTTTGTGATTTTTCAGATATACTAGATATGCTCAAGGAGAACAATTGTGTTCTTGGAAGGCATCAAACCTCTGACAGCATCATGATTACTCAAATAACAGTCTGACAGCATCTGGAAAGTGTGTGCCAAGCTTTTTTATCTTGGCACTTTGATGCCTGACATCTTTACATGGACATGAGCTCATATGAGGACAGACAGAAAGGGAGGGGAGTCTCTCTTTGATGGGCTCAAGTGAATGAACTGAGACAACGCTGATCTACCCTCAGTGGCAAAGGGCATTTAGGTTAAAAGAAAGTTGATGGTTCTACAGGGAGGGGGAAATAAAAGCACAAGGTCTAGAAAAAAAGGGAATAGAGTTAATTACATAGGAAGAAGTCACAAACATGAAATGGTTGAACACAAACCAAAAAAAAAGGTTAAAGTCCAAAAGAACAAAAGCAAAGGTTGAACAAAATTATGTAAGCATCAATATATCAACATCAAATAGAAAAAAAAGAAGTATAAATCACAACACAAACAGGGCTGTTTATGATGCATCAATTCTTTCTTGCTGATTTACCTTTAAGTCCATAGACTGCAAGTTTTGCAGGCGTAAGTGACTGCTTCTGGACAGAGAGATATGGAGAGAAAAGAAGGTCCCCAGTAGAGCAGGTCCGAGTGTCAACTACTCACATTGGAGGGACAAACATAGTCAGGTGGGTCCTGGGGCTCTGCCACAAGTTCGGTAGTGCTCCAGAGGCACCATGGCCTCTTGCCACACAAGTACATGACTCCGCTACAGTAAATTATGACAGAACTTGTATTTCTTTCTTGACAAGTGAAAAAAATTTCAAATCCTACCAGAATTTGAGTGATTCAGTCTTATCTTCTATCCAGCTGTGAGGGACACTGTTCTGGGTGAGAGCTTGTGTGGGATTCAAGCTGCACCTCAAATCACATGAGCTTCCCAAGGCTGGAAGCATTATATGCATTAAATCACTATTTAGTTAAATGTGGACCCCAAGGCTGTTCAAATTATGTTTATCTCAGTGCTGTATGGATTAAAGATCTGAAGGAGACCCATCTAAGTACAGATTGGTCAGTCTATGCAAATATTCATAGAACAGCAGTGATACAAATTTACATTCATCAGTAAATGCTTCTTAGAAAAGCTAAAAATATAATTAATTGCCTTGCTCTCAATAAGGTTTTTGTTCTTCTTCTCCTTTCCCTCTCCCCCCCGCTGGTGCAGGAGAGGAAGGGAGCTGATGTGGTAAATGCTTTTTCCCCTGATTTTTCCCTTACAAAAGAATAAATGAGATGAAAAGGTAAGAAATGTTCAAACATAATCAACATACACATACATTCTAAAGAAAATAGCAAATTAAATGCAAAGCCTATGCTAATGCATCATCCAGGTTGAGATTTTAATTGCAAAAAGTCAGGAAATGTAAAGTTATGGTTCTCTCAGTAATCATCACTCAGCCTCTTGAACACAGTTAGGATTTGTATTCCAGGCAGTGTGCAGCGTTAACTCGAACACCATCGTATATATGTGTTCTCTGCCTTCATTACAGTTGCTGGGGGAACCATAATTCTGCATTTGCTGACTTTTGCTCAATTAATTTTTTCCCCCTTAATGCTGTGCCATGAAGTTCTTGCATTTATTTTAAAAAGTCAAATAATGAAAAGAGACTAGAACTTTCCATCACACATTAAAATAAGGAGACAATCCATTTTGTCTGTGCATCCCATGGCTCATATAGGACCACACAATCATTTGAGATTGAAGTTACAATAATAATAATAACAACAACATTCAAATGTTATACCTGGAGCTTCACTTCATCACTAAATGAGTGCAAAAACACATCGGGGGAATGGCACGCTGTTCACAAGAGCTATTTTCAAGCAACTGTGATAGGTGTAACCGTGTGACATTTCTTTGCACTGAAGACAGCACAGAGGTACCCTCCTTCCTTAGGCCTAGTGGAAGCATCATTGTTTTTTTTGCACGTAACCCCTCTCCTACATATTTCTCCATGCAGCAATGGAACTTTGTTCCCCTACAACCTGTTCAGCCCTTTGCTACTCCTGAGGGTGATTTTATTTCAGTCCTACTATAACAAGGTTATGGTGGGCACCCCTTCATGGAGCCCTCATCCCTACGACCCATCCTCACCCACCCCTCATCCACCATGGCTGAGGGACAGGAGGGCTCTTATGCTGGAGATATCCTGGTCCAAAAGTACCAAAGCACCAGGATACACTGGCAGTTTGATACACTGAACACTGAATAAAGCTGAA
>JAUBOD010000327.1:9697441-9710278 GCA_032353885.1 Nothura maculosa
TCTGAAGATAAGGGAATGATGGAGGCGGGAAAGTTAAGTGATCTTCTGGAGGCCACCAAAGCAGCCTGCCAGTAGGGCTAAGAAACTCCAAGCTCGTTATCCTGTAGTCTGACCACATCACTCTGTGCTCTCCGTAGGTGGCAGAGCAAGACCCACGACACAACTGTCAACTGTGTATAATCTTGCTATTCGTCTGCTTCCATAAGACAAGAAAAATCTGCACCTATCCTGACTCCAGAGATACAAAGAACTAGTCCTTGATATGGTTTTCTGGTCAAATATTGCTCAAGCTAATGGCTGCTTTAGAGAGTGCTTGAGCATTTAACCACCTTGTATCTGGTACATCTGTATAGTATAAACCAAGGATTTACTGGAGACAACAATTATCTAGAAGTCTTTGGCTCCAAGGGTGTATGGAGAAGCCAAAGCGCAGAGCCTGTGGTGTTCAGTCACTCATCGTCCCTGCATCCAGGTCCACCTTGGCAGCCCACTTCTCAGCACAGGGTGCAGCTGCTGCCAGGGGAGCGACTCTGAAACCCAGGGCCTGGACCTGTGCAGCTATAAACCACACACATGGTCTCAAGAGCACATCTACACAAACAAAAGGACAGGAGAAAAATCAGACTGATGCTCTATTTCTGCAGAAGTACAGAAAACAACTGAAAACCAAAAGGGGAAGAGTCAGAAGCTGTTGGCAGCATTACTTACAATTCACAGGTACTGAGCTAGCTGTTACCAATCTGTTTTCTTTTGTGTTATCTTCTGCTAAATTACCCCACTGGAGCCAGCTAACACAAGAGATTTCACATGTCATTTGAACAGAAGAGCCTCAAAAGTCAGTCAGTAGAGCTGATGAAAAGCAAATCACCAAGTCAGTTTACTACCAATGAGCTCTATTAAGCGCCTATAATGCAGTTCATAGCCCTGGAGTAGTCACCGTCCCTCACTAATCTAATGGCAGTATTGACAAGGATCATTTACACAGCTTTCCTTAAAGGTTACTCCTATTTGTCAGGGGCTCTCTGTGCTCCCGATGCTCACACAATTCTCATTCTGATCACAGGCACATTCGCCCTCATCACAGATCTGCTTTTGAGGCAGCACTAACTCGCATGTGGGGCCTCCGCGCCCTCAAAACATCTGCTAGGTATTAATATGGGACAGCCCAAAGTATCCCAAGGCTGGACGATTGCAGGGAAATTGGCTGTTGTACAGCAGTGCCTTGACACCAGATACCAGCTAATCTGCACAAAGACGGCCCAGGTCTTTCTGGTGGTCAGTGGACATATTCCCCCTACAGATCTGGCCATATCACAGAAGTGTAGTTTTATGTCCCTGATCATTGAGTGCAATCACGTTTTGATTTTGCATATTCTCTGTTTAAAGAAAAAAGAGAGAGAATCACTAGTCCCTCAGGTGTTATCTCTGAGCTTTAACAAGCAAGAACTAGCCTCAGGATTTTAAATACATGGTTCTTTCTGGCTAAAATGTCTGGTTTTCAATCCCACGCTTTCTCTGATTTATGATGATGACCTGAATTGTTGAAACATCACTGCCTCTATTTAGAGGAAGTATCATCGCTTCAGCATTCAGCACTGTCCACAAAAGGAAGGAAAACCACAGCAACAAAACCCTCCCAAGGGGGCTGAAATGAAAGACAAGAAGAGCTAAGGCAGACAAAGGGCACTTCAAATACTATCCGCACTTACAGTATAAATAGATAAATTATAGAAACTCTATTTGAAGCAGAAGATTGATCTTGGCTTTTTAAAAATAGCTTAAACTATTATAAAAACCTGTTGATATTCTACTTAACTTTCTGTCTCAGTTCACAGAAACAGCAGAAACTTAGAAGTGATGGGGCTACTTCTTGAGACAGTCTTATTGCAAAGAAGGATCAAAGGATCAGAGCAGCCCTTCGGATGTAATCCCCAGCAAGGAGGGATGAGATTAGAGGAGAGGCAGAGAAAACATGAGCTCAAATCTCTAGCTTCTGTTGCTGCCTACTGTCTCACTGCTCCACAGTATCTGCTATTCAAGCAACGTGCTCATCCGGACAGGAGGAGGCCCCACACCTGGAGGTACTTGCTGGAGTATCCCTAAAGCCAAGGCTTCCTCATGCCTTCCTCAGAGTTACCTTGATCATCTGCTACCACTCAGAGGTGGGGGCTTCAACTGCTTGCACAGCTTCAGGTCCACAAGTAGTGGCTTGGTGGAGGACTTAAATGAGGTTCTCAGTGTTCAGTATCTCCATCTGGTGGTCAAGTAAATAGAATTAATGTAGAGCTCTAGGGTCCTTAAGAAAGAATAAATCAAATCAAATCAAAAACCATATATCTGCAGAGAAAATATGGCACTAACAGAGGCACCACGAAGAAAATGAGTGTGCAAAGATATCAACTATGGTAAAGAAAGGCAGAGAAATCAAAAGCAAAGGTAAATAAAGTCCATTGTAACAATTAACAATAACATCTCTCAAAAATATCTCCCCACGAAACCAAATGTAAGCTAAATTCCACAGAGGACGCAGGGAGGTGAAGTCTGGAATCCATTTGCTGTTGCCGAGGCAAGTGCATTCTTGGGATAAAGTGTTCAGATCTGCCTGAGATAGGATGAGTTTTACTAAAAAATACAGTCTATGCATGCATGCATGCAGTAGGGTGACCCAGCCCCTTTAACACTAATAAAGTATCTGCATGGACTCATGTCACCTTGAGGCCCTTCATTAACTTGTTGGGTGAAAACACAGCAGTAGCCAGTCCTCAGCTCAGATCCCAACTCCTTCTTGGCTTTCAGGGCAGAGGAGGTCAGGCAGGAAGCCCAGCACGACCTGGCAGGCATGGGGCTCAAAGACATCTCCCCCCGAGAAGCCCAAATGCCTCCAAGACACTTCATGACTCCAGGCTTTTCTCCTGGCCTATGGCCTTTGAGGTGCCCTAGGACATTTCTCTGCCTCCTGCAGGACTTCTCTGGAGGTCATTCAAATATCTCCCCCTCAAAGTGTCCCCAGAAAAACAAACTGGCACATCGTGTGCCATGGTAGTTGTAGATTGTTACCAGAAAAATAAATTAAGCCTTAAGACACAAAGAGTTGGTATTTGTTTAAATTTTAAATATGCTATCATGCTATATGCTAATATAGCAAAGAATTATAGCATTATAATTCACTGTATCAATGGTGGTCTCATGGTTACAAAGGAGGTGAAGCCTGTAGAGAAAAGTGATAGCTTTTATTAGGCCAATTGGAATGGGCAGAGGAAAAGGAAAAGGTTGTTTTCTTTATCTAACAAGAAACCACAAATCCAAACTAAATTCAGGTCAGGCTGTATTTCTCCTTAATTCAACCTAGTTATAATAGTTGATTTATTTACTGGAGAGAAAAGAATACATAGCATCTGTTGAGCAGAAAAGCATTTCAGCGAAGTGAGGTAGGGAGCAAAGAAGAAAAAGGGAGTTAGGATCAGTCTACCAGGGAGAATTCAACTAGCAGGCCCTAAGGCCATAATATCTGTCTCTAATGCTGAATCTCTGATTTTCTCTATCCAATGACTTACACGCCGTTTCTGTGAAAAGTTTGGTGTGTTTCTGGAAGCTGAAAACAGAGGTTCAGAGAACATTTTTTCAAGCTATGATCTTTTGCCTGTTAAGAACAGTCAGGCAATACAATCACTATTAAAATATCAGGAAAAAAAAGTTCCTTGGAAAGGAATAGATTTTTCTGTTGTGCCTGCCAAGTTACAGTGAGAAATGCTACCAGTGCATGGGCAGCAGGGCACAAGCTGATCAAAGAGGGCAGGAGAAAAGCCTGAGGATTGTAGAAGGAGGCTATGTTTAATGCTGTTTTCCAAGAGGCTCTTTTGCAGCTGTATCGAGCTGGTAGAGTGGAAGCAAAGAGCAAAATATAGAAGAGATTTGAAGATTCAAGCTGTATTGGCTGGAGCTAGCAGATTTGTCTGAGCAGAGGAACTTCTTTGCCTCCCCAAAGGCTGGGCACAGCTGCAATCTCCACTCCCAGGGGTGATCTAAACCTCTCCAAGTCTTCAGTGCAGCCTCAGGGAATAAATCAGATCCTGAAGCCATCCCACTTGCACCAGGGACCTACAGTCCACAGTTACATTTTCCCAATAGTTGCAAGAGAGTATTTTTTTAATTTTTCTTTTTTTTTTTCCTCTCTCTTTTTCTCTTCTATATCACAAGCAGCCTATGTCTCTTTCTGGCCTGCAAGATCACATCAAGAAGATGGAATACATTTCTGCAGAAAGCTAAGGAAATTCACTCAAATTGTGATATTCTAATAGAAAGTAGGCATTGCTGATTCTCTTCCCATTGAGCAGTATATGGGAATTGCCATTAAGTTCAATAGAGCAAAACCACACAATTAAAGGCGAAAAGATTACTTCCCTTTTTCATTTTATCCTACTAGCACATACACAAGGAAAAGATAAAAACAAAACTTTTTTTTCCCCCCTCACCATTACCTGCATTTGCATAAATCTGTGCTCTATTGATCTAGCATAGACTTGTCACCACTCACAGAGTTAACCAGACACTCATAACCTTGCTGGGGATTCCCATTAACAGAAAGTCTCCAGGTACCATAAGCTGAACCAGCCAAGTCACAGGGAAGTGCAGGGTATAAGAGTTGTTGAAAGTGCGGGGCACAGAATTTGAGAACAGTGGAAAATTCAGCTATTGACTTCTAAATTATATTATTATATTAGCCCACATCCTTATACTTCTCTGTAGAAAGTGGCTACTTGCCTAATGAGGTGTTTGGACCACTAGTTACAGGTCCATAAACATATCCAGCATCTTCCTCCACAATTATTCTCTACCTAGAATCTACTAGAATCTCTGTAAATTACTGCACAACAGAGCTGCTAACACCAACAAGTCAAACTCTCCAGAGATAGGAAATGCAGAATTAAAGATGGTCAAACACATGCTATTCAAACACAGCTGATGCTCGAGTCAGTATGCCTGTAAAACCCTTGGTCATGGAGTGAACTCAGATGTTGTCTGTGGCAGGCTTACCACATTTGCTGCAAGAAGTAATGGGGGAACTGTGTAAAAAGTTACAGAAAATAGTTTAATTGCTTGGGGGAAAAAAAAAAGAAAAGAAAAAAGCTATTTAAAGACGTGGATTCTCTGAGCGCCTTCCAGAATGTTACAGAATTTCCTCTGTGCTACAGTACCATGCATTTAGACCAAGTCACACATGGAAGGCTGGTCAGCTATTGTATGCTCCTATTTTTCCCATGTCACACGTGATCCAGCTGAGATGAATCTGCAGCAGTGAGCAGTGCTTGTCTCTGCAGGTGAGGATGACTGCACTTAATTTTAAGTTCTGTGAAATCTAGGATCTCAGGAAAGACAATAAATATCAGAAGATATTTTCAGCATGCTTATCCATGCTTATCTCAGTTGCAAAAAGAAAATAATACAGTCACCCAGACTCTCAGGGAAGCTGCAAGATAACAAAATAATGTCCGGAAGGTTTTTGGTAACATCCATACCAAAGCAAATTATGAAAATACAGACAAATACTTCAAAATAGAGGTCGAATACTGTCCTTGAAACGGGGCTAAGGGGCCCCAAGATGGATACAAATCCATAGTAAATAGTTAGCTCTTCACTAAATGAAATAAGGGCCATAAAAAAAAATGTGGTACGCCATCAAGCAATCCATCTGGGAAAGGCAGAGAATCCCAGTCTCAAATCTAGGAGGTTTCTTTGGCTTCACTCCCATCCAGGCACATGCCGCAGAGCAGCTCCCCAGACCACTGGTCCCACATCAGCTCTCCAGGACGGCTGCCCACAGCATTTAGGTGGTCACCAGCGGCTGTGTGAGCAGCTACACTGGCCCGCTGCATGGAAACATCTCCCAGAGTAACTCAAACCCTAGGCCAGCCCTTAGGCCACATCAGGGTAGGGGCATGCGGTATTGCTAAATTGGTATGAGGCTCTATAAATTCACTAAACAACTCATGAGCAAAATAAAGCACTGCCTCTGTTCTTGCCACTAAACCTCTGCTGAGAAATAACCCAAACCATGTTGAGTCAGGCAGCGGGAGCAAGGAAGACCATCAACCTACAGGCAGAGTTAACAGCAGCATTCTCCAAATGTCTGAGTGTTGATGTTGCAACCCCCACATTCTTTAACTGTAGAATTTTTTTTTTATGTAAAACGCATTAAGCACTACTAAGCTTAAGAGATGAAGATTAAAGCATCTAAAACTGTCCATTTATTGTCTGCAAAGCACTGTGAAGATGAAAAGCAGGAGGGTATTATTTTGACAGACAGCAGGATACCAAATGCAACACTACTTTTTCTTAGTTCATGTTGAAGCTGTTAAAATTCTCTGAATATTAAATGTCCAGGGCCACTTTCAGGGTTGACTTAAGTGCGGTTTCTAAAAAATGTGCTGAATATTATTAATTTCTCCAAGAATCAAAAAGCTGGAGGCCCTTTGATGGGGTTGCCTGCATTTTTAACCACATACACACACATAGTTAGGAGAATTTGGCAAGCATTGTTATATAGGCAGCATCTCAGACAAAAAGGTACAGTACAAATACAAAATCTTAGATATTTATTATTTTTCTCTAATATATTTATTGAAGTCTTTAACCTGAGTCTCTTCCCCATTACACAACACTATACCACTGGCTGAAGAAAGGTAAAAATGAAACACAGAAGGCCCGGTCACCAGAAACTGCAAAGAACAGATATCTGATACCTCCAGAAATTCTACTTTCATTATATTATAAGATATATTCATTAAGCATAACGGGAAATAACTTTCCTCCAGTGTTAAAAATCTTGCATCTGGGTACCAGAAAATAAAACAGTTGCAGCAATTTTTGAAGGATGTTTATGCCTCATTTTAACACCTGAGCTAAACTAAACTTGTTAGAGCTGGAGTCATGTTGAAATAAGAACACTTGCTCCTGCAAACAACAGATCTGAAGATAATAAGTAAATTTAAACAGAAGTCATGGCACAGTCCTCTGTGTCTGAGTATTTGTTCAGTGCTTAGGAGCTCAATGCAATTTTTTATCTTCAGCTCAGGCCAGACTGCCCAGGTCAGCTGAGAAGCTAAACATATGGATGTACAGAATGTAGTGCTGCAGCACCCAGCACTTCAGCACCCAGGCTCCTGGGCAAGCGAAGAGTTGGGCACCAATGACTACCCAGGGCTTGCATGAGGCAGGTAGCGGATAGGTGTGGGGTTCCTGGCTGTGTCTTGGATGACTGGAGAACAGTCCATGTTTGGAGGCAGCCTTATCACTGTGCTGGGCAAGAGCAAACAGCCCCTGCTTTTTATTCACGTACATTGATTCAAGCACAGCACAGCAGTCATACGACCAAGACAGCTGTTGGGGCACAGCTCTTTCTCATTGGGTTGGCTTGGACCTCAGGTAGAATGAGTGTCTCTGTCTATGCCGGTCCTTGTAGGGAGCCACCCAGATTGTCATGGACAGGCCAAGGAAAGATGCAAAGTTTAGACACTTAAGAGTCATTGGGGATCACATACCAGAGGACAGTATCTCCTTCTGCTAACGCTGTTCTCAACCACAAGCACTCTTTGGCATTCAACACCTGAGACAGGCTTTTCCCACAAAACACAGGAAGAATATGATGCTCCCTCCTCACCCACACTGCCTTTCATCCTACAATCTAGTGATTAAAGACTTCATTTGAGAGATGGAAGAACTCTTTTCTGCCTCAAGGCTTTTAACACTGAGCTTCTAATTTCCAGCAGTATTGCAGCTACAAAGGGGCAGTGGTGGGTACTTGGAGGCCTTTGAGTCCCTCTGTTAATACTGCTCCACTTTTCTTGAAACAATTAGGTATCTGTTGGGGCAGAGGAAAAGAGAAAGTTACTGCATAGGCAAGTGGTTACACACTTAGGTGAGGATAGTGGCAACTTAACAAGCTAAATATATAGACAAAGTTGAAGCAGCTAAAGGAGAGAGTTTGAGAACATCTGTCTCGGAATACTCAAAGTCAAGCAATCGGAGCAAACACACATATCTGAGTGCTAGCCAGTGGGGAAGGGATTCGGATGCCAGTTTCTCATATCTCACATAAGTGCTTCTGACTAATATGCAAGTCTAATTGGTTAAAGGGCTGGCTGGGCCTCGTGCCTTGCCGCCCTGCAGGCCGCACTGTGGTGCTGCTTGGAGCCAGCGCTGGCACCACCACCACAGCAGGGCCCAGCGGCCCAGCCCCTCGGACCATGTACAAAGCACATGGAATGACAGTCCCAAGCAGGCTGCGACCACAACACCCGCCAGATGCGGCTGACTGCGAGGCTTTCACTCCTCTTCTTATAACAGGAGAAATGTGTGCTTGGTTTGCCAGGACCTGGGATCTCTGACTTCCCTGCCCGAGGGTGGCATGAGGGTCTCATTCCAACCCCATGACGAGGTCTACACATTTACATTAAACAGCATCACATAAAACATACTCCTTTTTCTTCTTCATATGCTGCCTCTCACCTTTCTGTGGTCCACAAATTTTGCACTCTTTGTGCTCCGTAGCTGGCTGAACATCTACAGGAGGCACCAGGAATAGCCCTCTAATCTCTACCCACTTCTTCTTATCCCTTGATACCTTCAGAAGGAGTGGAGGTGCCTTTATTTTCCTTTCATCCCCTGCCCAGACATTTCTATATGAGGCTGCATCTCTGCTCTGTAGTGGAAGATGTTAATAGCTTGTTTTGTTGTCTTTTTTTTTTCCCTGTTGTGTTGACTCTTATATTAAATTAGAGTATTTTGCTATGTTACATTCCTCCTTTTGATGGCCTCCTCTCTTAAGATCCATAGTCTCACTCTTTCCAGTACCTGTCTTGCAAGTTTTGAGTTTAAAGGGTTTTTTTTCCTCCAAGTTTAGAAGTTTTCATGTTAAGAGATTTGTTTCCAGGGATTTGAGCAATTTGCAAGGGAACAAGAGAAGCAGCCAGAAACAAGGAATTTGGCATTGACCCAGCCCTTCATTCATAATAAACCTTTAAAAAAACAGCGATGACTCAGCACAGGCATAATTCACAAACCAGAAGGGCCTGCTTCCCTGCCTTACAATTGCATTGGCAGGTACTTAATCACAGCAAATAACATAGTAGATATTTTATTTTTGAAAACATGCTATGTTATATTCATCCCTTGAAATTGCTGTAACACATGGCCTCTCATCTAAAATATCCCTGTCAGATATAATTGGCAGAAGTCATCAGATGAGGCTCACGTCATATAATTAGGTGTATTATATTAGGCCAAACCGGTTAATTTAATAGCGATGCCACAATGTGCACTAGCCGGCTGTTTTAAAACACAAACGATTTCCATGACCTTCTTGTGGCAATAACATTGATTCCCTGTCATTTATTTACAGCAATAACCTATTTAAAATATGTTGGGCAACTTGTTTGGGCCCTTTTAAACCCTGTCTTCCCAGCAGAGCTGCCAGCGCAACCCTGGACACCCACGTGGCAGCAAAGCCACCTCTACTTGACTATGGCTGCCGGAGTGGGGCCTGTTCCACATGCGACTGTGGATGGAGCGAGGCAGCCTGGCCTTGCACAGCCCAACTCCAATGGGAATGCCATGGAGAAGTGTCTGTTTGGCTCCCACTAGCCGCGAAGCCAGTGCTTACCCATGGCACTGGGAGGGAAATGCTCTCCCCACGTGCCATCATGGCCAGCACTGCTGCGGGCAAAAGCAGCCACGGCCTCCACAGCAGCACTAATACTTTGTCCAAAAGCAAACAAACGAACAACAAAAAAACAAAAACCAAACTAATTTTTGCATTCAGGACATATATCGTACCGGAAAGAGGCACAAGAAGCAAATGCACTGGCTAGATGATGACTCACTACTTCCCGCTGGTATTCTGGGTTTTGAGATCCAATGATCTTGATCTTAACAGGTATCTGGTTTCTAATATCACATTAGAAATGAGTTTATGATGTTGTGCATGCCTCAGTTTCTCACAGAGCTATGTTGTAATATCAGCAGTTAAATGAATTTAACTACAAGGCACCAACTCTAGACTTAACCACTACTGGGCTTTCTCCATATGCAGGAGTTTTATTGCTACGCTGAAGAGATATAAGCTGTCGAGCTTGGACTCCGTTTCACCCATGTAAAGGTGCTGTCCTACCTCATTCCCCAGGAAAGACGTGCTTCACACAGGGTCAATTACCGAGTAAACAATCACACCCCTCTCTGTCCCAGTTTTAAACTCCTGGAAGAGCCACTGGGTAATTTCCAATGCCAAGCAGGGCACCTGCACCGCTCTGGCTGCCGTGGGTGCCGCCGGGCTCTGCCTGCATGGGGGCAACTAGTTCTCTTCTGAGGAGGAACGCACAGAGAAAAACACTGTTTATTGACTGTATCTTGACAACTAGTATCATGCTCAGGTGCAGAAGTGTTCTCGAGGGAACAAGAATCTCATATAGGGTATAAACATTACATAAAGTTGTCTGGCTTCAGAGCAATAACATTTACTTCTATGGATGTAATTCCCCTGTAAGAGATTACAAATCCTTTATAACACAGACTGGGTCCCTCCTCCACGCAAATAAGATTGAACCATGTAATACTTAGAAGAATTAAGCAAAATGAGGATGTCCTGTCCAAATTCTAACCCATACAGGTCTGTTTTTCATATGTCCATAAGCAAGACTTACATTCCAAAAGGAGAACTTGGACGTGGAAATAGTAAAAAAATAGAAGTTCTTCAAATGAGAGAAGTAGAATATAAGATCTGCCATCATGGCCAGCTCTTGTCTCGAAGGGCCTGCACCTGGTGCTTGCAGGGGGCTGCAGTGGACGAGGGGCCCCAGACAATCTGTTATTGTCCTGTTCTGCCAGTCCGTGCCTTGGAGGCTTCCCAACATGAGTGACATGCTACATTTATTTGCTGCTGATAGACTAATCTGCTTTTCATACCTTTGAGTCCCTTTGTATTTTTTTATCTCTACATCATTCAGTAACAACAAATTCAACATAATTATATGGTGTGTGAGAAAGATTTTCCTTGTGTTTGTATTGCAGTCTTACTTAATAATTTCTGTAGGCACCTCTGATTTGTTGGGCTAAGAGATTCACGAGCAATCTGCTCTGCCCTACCTCAAAGATCTTAGAAATGTTTGCAATATTTTGCTCTAGATGATTTCTGTTTTCCAAATTAAAGAATGCTAGTCTACTTAGGTTGTCTTATTGCTCTTAGTTTTTGGGTTTTTTTCCCCTATTTTAGTATATCATTTTTGAAGTGGACAGACCAGAACTACTTCCAGTGTTTGGGATGAGTATATGAATTTATGTAGTGGCATTATTATATTTGCTCTCCTTGTCTATTCCTTTTCTAATAATTTCTGAAGTTAATTACCCTACAACTCTTCTAAACACTGGGCTAAGATTTTTTGTAAAAAGTGTCTATGTTGTCTCCAAGATTTTTTGCCTGAGTAGTAATAACTAATATAAAGCTTCTCACTGTCCACTTAGAATGAGGAGTCTTTTGTCTAAGTTGCAGTTTCGTCTCTCCTAAACTATTATCTGGAGATGTTGTCACTTTGCTATTCAGCTCCTCTTTCCTGATTATTTATGACTATGTTTAATACAAATCCTAGTATAACTTGTGGGAAGTTCAAACCATTAGTAACTTCATAACAGATGCTTCCAAAAATACTGAAATGGGTCATAATGGCATTTTCTGATGACTACCAACTTTTTGATTTTCTGATATTTTATTTAATGTTTCTGAAAATTAAAGGGAGCAGCCTTTTGTCAGTGGCTGATCAACATTAAAGTGCTTTTGTAGCACAGAGCCCCATTGCTCTGTGGGACTTGTAGTTTGGTAGTCTGAGTTTTCTCAAAACCTGACCAGCTCTCCAGTGATCACAGGGACTTTGCTGTGATTTTGCATCGCAAGTCTTTCTGTTTCACCCTGTTGCTTTTTCTGTGTGGCTTTCACTTTGGGACACAGCAAATACAAAAAGCTAGCATGAAACTAAAAGAGTAGTCGTTTCATGTAAAATGAAACCCACAGACAAGTTTTCGTGGTCTCTTGCAAACAGAAGCCTTTTAATTCTCATGTTCTGTGAGCTATCTTACTTAATTAGCCCTCATCTTTTCTGAAGCAAACTGCTTCAGAAGTGGGGAGAGAAAAAATAAAAAAGTTCTGACAGCTGCTAATATAAGGGGAACTAATTCTTTCATATACATCGTTTTGAAACTGATGTTACTTCCTGAATTTAAGGGAAATTGTTTCATTTTCCAGCAATGTGAATAAACAGGAACAACAACAAAGGCCCATGACCCTGTGACAATTACAAAGAACTTCTGGCCTCCTCTAGCCATGGACATGATCAGCAGTTTCCTTGCCACCAGAAATGGAACCTTGCCCTGGGTGAGGAAATAGAAACGTGGGCAGCATCAGCTGCAGAGTTAGCTGCTCACTCCTCCATGGTCTGTATGATACTCAACTTCTCAGCTCTGCTCCCAGACCAGCAGTGAAAACTGAACTTTTAACTTGAGGGCAGAACTGCAACTGCATCTCCAACCACACAAAGAATAGGGTAAAACATATTAAATACTTTTTGGTTATGATACACAGAAAGCATTTCTGGCAAGCTCAAATATCAGCAGCTATAGGAAGAGCACTGAAATATAATGGGGACAAAAGAGATTGCACCTTCATCTATGCAGGGCCTTCAGCTCACGTGAGTATCAGCTGCTGGTTTAGCCAGATAATCTATCTTCCTTCCTTCCTTCCTTCCTTCCTTCCTTCCTTCCTTCCTTCCTTCCTTCCTCCCTACCAACCGACCAACC
>JAUBOD010000327.1:9717182-9764872 GCA_032353885.1 Nothura maculosa
ACAACCTCCCTGGGCAGCCTGTTCCACTGCTCTGTCACCCTCACAGTAAAGAAGTTCCCCCTCATCTGCAGATGGAAGGCCACCTCTGAGGCCACCTCTGTCACTGTCCCATGGCAGGGAATATCTTCCTGCAGCCCACATCCCTTGTGCAGTCCCATCATTGCTTCACATGAAAAAAATACACTATTAAGAATGTGTTCAGGCTGTCTGTAACTGTCTTCCCATGCCAGGGGACCCTATGGGATGGTAAGGCCCTACACTCCCTCGAGGCACCTCAGTGGAAACTGAAGCGCTCCGCCTGCCACATCAAGCTCTTCGAGGTGATTTTTGGGGTCACTCCAGGAAACAAAGCAGCCCTCGAGATAAATTATACAGGAGGCATCTTAAATTTCAGCAGCTGGGGCTGACTTGCTGCCTGCAGCTCGCTGAGTAGGTCTGCTGTGAAACCCTGCCCCAGCTACCTTTGCTGTTGGCCTTCTCACCTCTGGCCTTTTCCTGCCCAGGCTTTAGTGGCACGGCCTGATCTGCCCTCAGTCCACCAAGTGCAAAGGCAAGCGCCTTCCTCACGGGGTGGTGAGGGACCTGCACAGGCAGAGAAGGACCCAGACAGATTTCAGAATCCAACTGTTGCCTTCAGCTGCCACACTGTATAAAGTCTCTTTATGGATTTGGGGCACAAGCTGCGCAGCTCCTTGCAGTTGAGGAAATCTGGAAAGCGCTTCCACTCAAGAACACTCTCATGGACTCACAGGCCCACACACTGCTGGCCAGCAGAGAAGGCACCATGAGCACCACACAGCTCTTGCCACAGCCGTAACCCCGACCTGCTAGGTCCAGGGAAGGGCTGACTGCCCATGGAGGGGGCTCTTGGCAAACAGGAGACGCCATCCAACTCTCACTGACCTCCCTCTCCCCTCCAAAGGGCTGCGCAGCCCATTAGCAGAGCAGATTTCCATGGGTGGGGAGGTCACGTCTATGTCTGTAAAAAGGAAAAGAGAAAAGCACTTTTTGAAAAATACTGAAAAAATATACTTATGGGAAGGAGCTGAGGGAATGAAGGAATGCATGAACGAAATAGTGCAGTGAGACCTGATTTTGAACATTTGCCTTTCCCTGTTCGCAGCTTTTATCACCCTACCTCATCCTCCAGGTCAGGAGTCACCAGGTCACAACAAAGAAGCAGATGAAATTGAGCATATGTAAATGTGAAGTTGCAGCTGGATTAAAACAACTAACTAGATTTGCATACAAAAAAGATGGACTCTGGAGGAGTATTGCTACTTGGAGGCTTGGCAGGGTTCAACAAACAGATCTATGAGAAAGATCAGCTCTGAATATCCAGCTCCCAAAAGGTCCTAAATGTGAGAAATGGCAGCTTAAGTACTAGGGTTTGCAGGTCCCTAGCTCAGCAGCTGCAAGCCAAAAAATCTCCGTAGTAAAGACACAAATGTAAAAGCATAGGGTTTATGCAAAGGAGCCAGACTGAAAGATGGACTGAAATTCTCTTTTGACCTAATAGATAACACACACCTTTTAATCCTTTATATATTCAGAGTGCCTCAGCCCTAACGTGCAAAGGGGAAAATAGCTGTTCATCCTTTAGGCACATCTAGACTTGGATGTAACTTTGGCATTAGTCCCGCAAGAGCCAACACTCTTAACAGAGAAACAGCTTATACAGCAGAAAAAGAAGTTGTTTTGCTGGTATAAATTAAACTAGTTTGCTGAACAGATTACATTATAATAACAACAAAAAGGGCTTTTGATGGCAGAACTGAACCTACTGCAAGGATTTTGCTGTTGTAATTATACCATAGTCACACCATAAAAAGACGTTTTAAATATAGAACTCCCTGTATTTTTATATTTTTTAGTTTTAGATTACACACAGGCAGAAGTTACGAAACAGGTTGGCAACAGGTGTGGAGAGCTGTCTTGGCCCTTAGAAAGCACCTAGTCCTGGAATGAAGTCGTCCTCGGAGGGTTATTTCCCAAAGGGAGCCCATGATTTACATCACCTCTAGAGGCATGCTGGGAGACTGGAGGCTCTAGGCTAACTTTTTTGATGAAGGTTGTTTTATTTTAGCTGTTCAAATGTTTGCAGCTAAAGTGTGAGAGTTTTTAATTGCATAGAAAGGTTTTGCTGCTTAGCCAGTGATGAAATCTCAGCACATGCAGATACAATCATAATCCTTCAGGACAATCTGATGTTTAAGTGTTCTGTATTCTGGATGTGCCCATGCAATAGCGTACATGCATTTTGTATATATTGCCATGCAAGACGAAAGGTACTTGAGACACATTTACAGAGAAAAAAATAAAAAAAAAAAAGGTGGAGCTCCTTGGCAAGGGCTCTAATCCCTTTGAAGGCTCCAGCATCTGCTGAGTCAGGCCCTCCCTCCCTAGGTCGACGTTTACAATCAGCAACTGAGTCATGGCAAATTCCTGACTTTAGTATTTTTGTGGACTACAGTAGCATGTTTTAGGGTTTGGGTCCTTTTAAATAAAACTTCCTTTTCGGTTAAATAATGAAGGCTTTTTAAAGAAAGGAATGTCTGATTCTCAGCTCCGAGCCCAACTGTAAGAAACCTGTTCTTGGGAGCTCTCTTCCAAGGTCTCAAAACGTACTTGCACACCTCGTCTGAGGCTGAAATGGGGCCATGGGGAGTGGAAGCACTTTGCAGGCCAGCCGTAGGATCTCAGCAGGCGGTGTCCACAAGGAAGCAGAAGAATTGCATTAGCATAGCTCTTTGCCCAGCCTGATAGACCTTGCTCCCCAGCAGACTAATTAGCCTGGGTGGAGCATCCTCCCTCTGAGATATATCCATCCTGGTGCGGGTATCTCTACACTGCGCTTCACGGTGCCTGGAGCCAATCACCAGTCCTGCCTAATTCAGTTTCCTCATCCAAAAATTGATGATACAGCCTACCTGCCAGTAGAAACTCAGGTTGTGAAACTTAGTTTGCTGATATTTGCAAAGCATTTAAAGGTGTGTCTTCAGTGGGAAAGAAAAAGTGTGTTCTAGCTGCAGTTAGGTAATGTGAACAAACCGATTTATGATTCCAGTGGAGACACAACAGTGAGTAGCATTTCACACATGCTAAGTCAAGCCAGGCTGCTTCTTTAATCAAGTTAACCCAGGTTTCATTCTGAGCACTGCCAATTATTTAAATCTCATCTACCCACAAAAGCTTCTGACTCCGCAGTGGTGGAGCTCTTAACTCAAATTGCCTGGTCTGACAGGGGAAGTTACACAGAAGCCAGCTACCATAATCACGTACGTGGATGTGAAGCAGCTCGTTGGGAATGCCGTCGCGCATTCTTTGGCACATCCCATAGTGCCCTCTGGCCCTGGAGGAGTCCAGGATTGTTGTCTGGGGAGAGCCAGCGTGGGGGCAATGCTACCGCTGCTCTGCGGGCACTGGGATGTGACACGAGAAGCCCGGGCACTGCATGGGAGAGCACAGGCAGATGCAGACACCCAGGCTCATGCGCTTCCCATCATCACTCAGCCTTGCCCAGCTCAGGAGCATGGGATCAAGTCAGTCCTGCCTCAGAGAGACGCTCTGCAGCAGCCCACGCTGGGGAGCTAAAATTAAGAGCAAGTTCTTTTACTTCATGAGAATGCTAGAGGGAAATTGCGGAAAAATTCAATGTGACTGTTCAAAGGAACAAAAGACACAGAAGTTGTGTCTTTTGCTCAAAATGTTACTCAAGCTTGACGTAAACATCAACAGCTTTTGTTATTAAGATTCACTTTACTCATCAGCAAAGTGCTTCTGTCTCTAGGCAGAACTTGGTATCTGTTTAACAGTGCAGAGCAAATTTGCCAGGCAGTTTAAGATAGGAAGTAATGAATATCACTTCAACAACTGATAGGACAAGAGAACTGTACAGAGCTGCCTTTTGTCACAAGGAAATGCAGGATAATATTTAAGTACCGAGGCTTGATTCTTATTTGCCCCTTATTGTTTAGATAAACAGAAAATATAAGTTTCAATAAATCACTTGCACTTCAATAGCTTTTTCTATTATTATTTTTTAAATGTCCCCTTTTGGAGAAACCATTTCTTTCTGTAATTTAGTGGTCTTTCTGTCCATTTTCCTCCCAGGTTCTTTATTTTTTGATTTTATTCAGACATATATTGTATAGCATAATGCCTAAGTCTGAAGTTTCTTTCATCAACTTATTTTCTGTAACTTCTCAACATTTCTCCAGCTTTGGAAATGCTACAGAATGTCAAATGAAAATGAAAGAAATATCTATGTAAAATATGTTAAACGTTAAACATATATTTAATGTCTCAGTGATAAAAGAGGGTAAGAGGGGAGATTAAAATTTTAAAAAGCTAATATTTTAACATCAAAATTTTATACTTCAATGAATAGAATAATTTTTAAAAAGGTAGAGAAACCACAGCTTTTCATTTAAGATTCTGATCTCTGAAAGCATGCATTTCACTGTAAAAAAAAAGGAAGAGAAACATTGAACTTGCTCTGAATGCAATGGTGTTTATATCTCCCTTTAGATTGTTGAGCAGATTGAAATTAAACACAGTCATGTTTACTGTGGAGTGTGCCTGCTGACTGCAAGGGGGCAAGGTCATAATTTACACATAATTACTGGTTTGCACTATCGTTTAACCACTACTGAGATAAATATGTTTTTCTTCCATCCCTCTTCCTGTGCAAAAGGAGTGTTCGCTATACTGCTTCTTATGCATTAGCTTTTCTTGTGCAAATCACTGTTTTCTGTGGTTTGTGATTCAGTTGTAAACATTGCAGTGAAAAGCAAGGTCTGCACCTAGAGATACCTCTGTATTTTTCAAAATATTTTAGGTTAGTACAAATGCTCCTTCAATATATATTCAGTTATTAGAGACATACACATGGTGATACACAAACATGAAAATATGATTGACTACACTACAAAATAGTAGTATTTCAACTGCAGGGTGTGTCTATGTTTGTACAGTATGTACAGCCACACATACCAGACCCCTGTGTACCAACACACAAAAACTATCCAGCCAAGCACTCCATATTCTGGGCAAGTCTGTAGTTCTCGTTTCCCAAAGCTGAGAAATATATTCTTCTTGGGCAACATTTAAAGAGTTGGAGTCAAGATTCTCAAGACTGCACAAAAATGTGACTTGCTTTGTAAGAGTCCACTTTGAAAATGCAAGATGCTCAGAGCGAGCTGAGCAGCACACTCTCAACATCACACTTGTACTGAATGAGAAGGGAGGGCATCAAGCAACAGCGGCACTCAAACTTGCTAATCACTCTATGTGAAAAATATATAATTTCAAAATAGCAAGATTCTGTGTTTTCAGTGTTTAGCGATGGTATGATCAAACATTCCAGCTAGACAGCTGTGTGGGCATGTGTATCTCTATGTATATGTATATACACACATATATATTGTAACTGGGCTTTGATGTGGTCATAGGTGAGTTGGTTCAGGCCATCTACTGAGCTACAGCGTTCCCTGGCACAATCCTAGCTGAAACTAAGCATTTCAGTCTTCACATTTATTTCATGTATAGCTCAAAGTTCTGTAAATAGACTGAAAAATGCTGACAAAATAGCTGCTGCATCATTGGTATCTTCTTTCGTTTCAAAACAAGTGCTTTCAAATAAGCTGTACGGTTTGAAATCTCCTGGGTTTCTTGAGTGGGTCTCTATGGCCCCTCAGCAATCCATCTGAGATCCACAGCTTTGAAGCCATCCAAAGGCCTGCATGGGCTACCTAAGCTTCTTGATTCAGCAGTCAGGACTTTTATCACTCTTCACCTTGCTCTTGTAGAGAATTTCTAGAAACTGTTTTGGATCCAATCTGGAATTAAACAAATTTTCAGTTTCTCCACAAAACAACAGGCTTGTTCCCTGTTCAGGTCTGAGAACCAGAGCTTGTGGTGGGAAAATATGTGCAACCATCCTGTTCTTCTCCAGCTGCTTATGCCAACGGCAGGAAACTGTGGGTGTTATTCACGCAATACAACATGCTCTGGAGCATCTCCTTGCACAGAGACTAGAGTCCTACGGGTAGTTATTCAAATGTGCTTAGGCAGTCCCTCCCATATCCGAGGAGGAGAATCATGTCAGAACCTGCACAGTTTGACAACCACCTCCATCCTGCTTGCAAACAGGGTCTTCTCTAGTTGTAAATCAGGTGTAATTTATGCTGCATGCAGATGCAAATAGCTAATTGGTCAGTTGCAAATAAAAAATACATCCTTCATGCTGAAAAGGCATAGATTAGAAAATAAGGAAAAGCTAGTGCAACTTCAGCTCGCTCTAGTCTTTAATTACAAAATCACAAACTATTTTTCCATAATACTCTGCCTCATTCCATTCACAGAATAGATGGTGTTCATTTAATGACTAGTTATTCAATATTTTATTTTCTTCTCACTCAGTGTGTTGCCCTAGGCATGATTTACTATGTGTAATTCAAACCTGGCTGTGCAGCCAAAATTATTAATTTCAGTAGAGCTTTTTTTCCTTTGGTACTCATCCTCACAGCACTCCTGAGTGTTACACAAACAGTAAATATTACATTTTCATATCACCACAGTGAGAGTGTTTTCGCAATACCTTAATATGATTAAATAAAGAGATGGAGGGAATTATTCTCCTTATTTCACAGGTGTGTCAGAGGCAGAGATATTCAAGACCAGAGGATCACAAGTTTTGGGCACTTCCTTTGACAATTTGGGTCCTGACTTTTGAATGTTCTTCATTCAATGCACTACTGAATATTCAAGGCAGGATTCCCATTGAATTAACCTGCACCTGTCAGTGTTCAGAGATGGAGAAGACCTTCTAAGATGTAGACTAGTCCTCTCCTATCACAGGCAGCTTTTTAATAATCTTATCAAATTGGACTGAATAGGAATTGGGTTTCTTGAGTTCCTATTAAAAAGCTGAGAACTTACTCCTCTGATAGTTAGAAACCGTTTTCTAATTTTCAGGCTAAATTTATTCATAGCCAGATTACACTCATCTGTTCTTATGCCAATATTGTCCTTCACCTTAAATAGTTCCTCTCCCTCTCTGGCATTTGCCTCTGCTGATAAGTTTAGAGAGCAATCATATTTTTTCTTTTTCTTTTTTTTTTCTTTTTCTGTTTTTTTTTTTTTTTGTCCTCTCTCCCTGTGCATTTGTCTCAAGGAGCTAAATAAACTGTACTCCCTAAACTGTCTCTCACAGATTAGGCTGCCAGGTCTCCAGCTCATCTTAGTAACCATTTTCTATACTTGCTCCAGTTTGTACTTATCTGTTTTGAGCAAGGTTGATCAGACTTGCATGCAGTACCAGACCTTTTGTGCAGTATCTCAGATGAGGTTAAAGCAGTGAGAAGGTAACTAAAGGAGTTACAGCAATAACTCTTGCTTATCTATCTGTCCTGGAAAATACCTGTCTTAGTATTATCCCTCTGATTTTCACAACTACTTTACATCACTAACACCCCAGTGGTTGTAAACTACCGGTGAATCTGAATTTTGCTCCTTTCCAGTTTCTGCTAGAAATTTTCACCATTAGTTATACATGCACTTTGTACCATTGAATTTCACCTTCTGACTCTCATTTTAGTCCTTCAGATCTTTAAATTCTTCTGGTCCTCCAGGATCCCAAACCACAACTGTTATGATGATCCTGCCAACATCATGTCATTGGCAATTATCAAACTAATGAGCACGTGTAAGTGCATTTGGATATTAAGTAGCTTTCTGAATATGTCTGAGATCAATTTTGAAGAAGCTACCAGAGCAAATGTTAGGAAAGCACAGATATGAAAGTTCAAAATATTAGACACCTTGATTAGATACCTTTCAAAAATACTGTACTCACTGTCTGTCAAATGTTGGTCTCCTATTTGATATGGAAAAAAGACGTGTATTTTGTTTTCTGTTTTTTTTTTTTTTTGAGAGGATTAGACTCATCATTAAAAGGAAGACTGCTCCAGTTATGACTGAATCAGTTATGACTGATTCTTGGGAGGATTCTTGTGTTTTTCTTTAAACTGTGATTTGCTGTTGTATATAAGGCTATTTAAAAACATCTTTTTTTTTTTTTAATGCATCTAGCACACGTTCATGCCCTAAAATCCTGGTAAATAATGACCATGAAAACTGCATTCAACTGAATACAAATTTGAAAAAACAGAAAAGCAAAACAGAAAGCTTAGAGAAGAAATTCTAGAAGAATAAAAGCAAGGTAGTATGTATGTGGCAGCATGGCTTTGGTGAAATAAATCATTCACTACTTGCATAGACCATTTGTTTTTCTGGCAGCAAATTTCCCATATTCCAGCCACAGCAAGGAGGAAGAGGTTGCCTTCCTAGGGTCTGGCAGCAGAGCTGCACTGGGGAGGATGAAAAAAACCAACCCAAAAGCCACCAGTGCCACGAGGCTGTGATCAGAACTTGGTGGGGTGGTCCTCATTGAGCTGCCAATGATGGGACATTGTCAACTGTGTGTCCATGCCAGGCATTTTGTGATAGCCTCAAACATGTTCACAAAGGAACAGGGGTGCCATGGCAGCTTGGCTGCTTGCATTGTCCTGGAGGGATCTTGTGCCAAGAAGGAGTTTTGCTTGCTTTGAGCTCCCGTTGATTTACACAGTACTGACTGGCAGCTGCAGCGTAATCTGATGGGCAACAAACTCATTTGGGATCCGTTTCAGAAGACCCTGGCAAAGCATAGGTGCCATCTCTAATCTTCTGCATGAACAGGACGATGCAGGTCTCCTCTCAAGAGGAATAAGAGGCAATCCAGCTCCTGGTGTATTTTCAATCTCAAGATCAGCTCAGGCATTCTTAAGTATAGATGAGAGCTGTGTATCCAACTTCACATCCTAGTTGTTTTGAAAAGTAGTTAGCTTGGAATAGCAAGTAGGGAGGGAAAAGCAAAAATGAGTGGAGCCACATCCTGGGGCCTACAGCTATGTACTGTCAGTCTCAGGCACTCTTTATGGATGTTCTTCACTGCATATTGCGTACAAAAATGAAGCAGAGACTGTGTGAGCATTAGGAAAAGTCTCCCTCAAGGCCTACAAATTAGGGTCATTTCAGGATAAGGAACTCCAATGCACAAGGTAGGCAGCACAGATGAAAGGGGATTTGAGCTGAGGTGATCCAGCAAGACCATGTGTACACGCTATGCCTCGTTGGCCTCAGCAGGGCTCAACTCTGCTATATAGAAAAACCCACAAAATTCCCTTTGGAGACTCAAAGCTTAAATACGTGTGGAGGTAAAGCAAACAAGGGGAAATATAAAGTCTTGTGTGAAAGTACTGAACTTTCACAGATGTTTTCAAAAAGAGGAGGAGACCTCTAGCATGAGAAGGCTAGAAAGCAGCAGTGAGAAGCGAAGCTCGGGTGGAGCAGGGTGGCGTGCGTGGGAGGAGATGAGAGAAAAGGAGACGAGTCCCTGCACGCACTGACAGTAAGAGGGAGCGTGACCTCCACAGCAGCGGGGACCACTGCATGTGGGCTCCGATCCCGCTCTCCCTAAAAGGCCTCGTCCTCATTTACATCACGCAGCCACTTTTGGTACTTGCAAGCACAAACTGAACAGCTCCAACCAGTTCCTTTAAGTGAAGCAATTCTGTCTACCCAGAGGTTTGCACAAGTGAAGCCAGGTCATTTTTCTCCTAAACATCTGATTTAAACTACTGCAGCTGCATTGACAAGATCTAAAGTGGCAAGGAGGAAAAGTGCCTGATCTTGTGTTACTTCACTGTTTCTGATATGATCGTATTTAGTCTCTTTTCAGTGGTTGATACTGAGGTTAAATTAAAAGGAAAAAAAAAGTTAAACTAAGCCACATTTCCTATGCTGCTTATTTCTCCCTGGGCAGTATCTTCAGCTGTGAATACATATATATACGCTAATGACAGTCAGCTGTCACGTCTGAAAACATACATTTACCTCCCATTAAGGGCTATTTGCCCCTCTTTGTGACCTTTCACCAGTGCTCCATGCCCCGGCCATGTGGCACAGATGGTATAATCCTGTCAGGCTTGGGCAGGTGACAGTGCTGCGCAGTGTTTAGTAATCAGTGGCTGTAATTAGCCAGGCTGGACCCAGGCCGGGATAATGGGGCAGCCCAGCAGCTGCCAGTCATGAGACCTCTCCTGCAAGGGGGGGGAATGGAAAGAGCCCACACTTCCCCACCGACTTTCAGCGGAGCCGCTGAGTGTGCTACACATGGTTTTTTTTTAATATGAAAATGCCATTTTTTGTTTGTTTCGGAATGACTGATAAAGCATATTTCATGTTACAGGAGAGTGGGAAGTTTCAGTTTAATTTCAATTTAATTTCTTCACTAAACCTGGTGGAGAATTTTTGGTTCAGCACTTTCATATTTGAAGACCATCTTGTTGTGTGACTCTTAAACATCTGCAGTTCATGGGTGCATGGAAAAGTGCGTGTGTGAAGTGCCCTGAGGTCCTCATTTGCCTCAGGAAAGTAATATCACTAAGCTACTGGTATCTGCATTCATCAAGCAGGATATGGAAAAATAAAATGAACTTAACTGTAATGAAAGTAGAGGAAAACTTAAACTAAATTAATTCTAATTAAAGAGTCATTTTGAGGGAAGAAAAATGATGGTGCATAATGGAATTATTGGCATTGGGAAGTTACGGAAAGAGGCATTTTTATTGGCTTAGCTTCATTTTGTGCAGCTACGCCATGCTCCTTGTTTCTGATTTTGTGTTATAGTACATGTTTAGGCCATGTTAAGCTGCTCACATTGTGTTTAAGAGAACTAAGCAACAAGCTAAACTGACCGAATTTTCATGTGAGAGATGACTCATGGTCTCCTGCATGTTAGAAAATTCTCTGTGCTGAGCAGATGCTCCTGCTTGTAGTTTGTTCGGGTGAAAGAGGTTTTATTACCAAAGAGGCATCCAGTCATCTCTTGCAGAAGAAAGGCCCACATTTGTTGCCTTAGAGGGTTTTTTTCCTCCTATTTCAATATTTTTCTTATTTTTAAGCATGTGTCCATTATTACAAAGCCATTAATAATTAAATAAAGTTAATTTAAAAAAAACTCATCTTGCATCGGGCTTATTCCAATTGCCTTTCTCCCTCTTCCCTTACCAAATTATACTATTTATCTGTAGAGAGCAGATACCTTAATCTTTGAGGGGGGGGAGGAGGGCAGCGGAAAAAGCAGAGAATAATTTCAATTTCCATGCGTTTATGAAAAGGCGTCCTTAAACAGAGCTCAGAAAGAGATATTGCATCCATAAATAAATTACTGGGCGCGGGGACGGGGTTACACAGGGCCATTGTGCGGCGGGCGCGCGACGCCTGCCCCGCGAGTGCAGCTGTTGTCTTTGTGGCAGGCGGGCGGGCGCGCGGTGCTTGCCGGCGTTGCCGTGATTACGGCCCCTGCGGCGGGGGCTGGGGGGCCAGAGACGGCTGCGCCTTGATAACGTGCAGCACTATCGCTGATGGCCGCGATAGGCCGCTCAGCTGCGGGGCCCTCAGTGCGGGGCCCTCCGCGAACGGGCGATGGGGCGCCGAGCGCGTTCACCTTCTGCGGGTGCCAGCTGGGCCTTGCCCGGGTGCGCGGGGCTCTGTCAACAGATGGTGCGGGAGAGGGGGACAAAAAGGCCGGTATTTTAGAATGGAGTATGTAATATTAAACAGGTGTGGAGGTAAGAAAATGTTAATGAATAAAGAGCTTGGGGAAGGGCCTCCTCCCGCGTCACCGCACAGCGATGGGGCAATGAATTCACTGGATTTTGCACGTTCTCCCAAGCAACAGGAGTGGTAAAGCTGCTGTGATCATCTTGTTCTGCCCGGTAGTGGTTGGAGTGGTTTGGGAGAGATGGAGAGCGAGGCGAGCCCGCTCCACCTCTTAGCACCCTAGAGGATGATTAATCCGAGCTCCCCTTCCCCAGGCGGCCCCAAGGGAGGCAGGAGGGCAGCTTGTCCCAGCCGCAGGACACTGGAAGCAGGACTCGGGGCTGCTGCTGCTGCTGCCCAGCCTGGGGACGCCAGCACCTCAGGAAAGTAGCAACGTGTCATGACACCTCCAAAGCAGAGGAAACATCTCCTGGAAGAAAGGGATGATTAGCAAAATGGCAAAGGGCCTCCGGTTTCTCCCCTTCTGCAGGATAAGCTGAAGGACAATGTTCTAATCTAGGGTTATACTGTAATTGTAAATGTACACCTGATCCAGGTGCCCCAGTACCAGCCCCAAAGCCATTCCTGGCATTGCAGGAGGCACACAGGGCTGTACCTTGCCATAACAGTGTGACTGATGCCTGTTCCCCTCTGTAGGCCTGCCGGCGTCTGCACTGGGCTGTCACTGGCCTCGTGCCAACGAATTTGGCCATCTGCCCCTTCCAATGGTGTCACACCCTGGGTGCCAGAAGCCCTGCAGCCAGGGAGGGCTGTGTCTTCCTGCAAGAGCTGCCAGCAAAGTGCAATGCAAAGGGGTAAGGGAGCAGGCTTGTCTAACGCTGCAGGTAGAGCTCAAACCTACCTGGCTGCTGCTTCTTTTACACCCCAAAATGTGCCCAGCAAGTCATACGCCATTGGAAAAATTAAGAAGTGGAGTGCTTTACTTTGGAAAGACTCCCCTTCCTAAAACTCCTGAGAAAATTCCCCCACTTCTCAGCATACCACTGCCTGATCAGTCCACGCTCCTTCTCGACTGCTAAGGAGCAGTATTCATCTTCCACCTACCTTCATTTGATTTTTATACCTCTATCTGGCTTCTCTATTTATTTCCAATTAATGTGGATCTCATTATCTGACAGTAATGGAATCGCCCCTCAGTATCCACATCCCAAAAGGCAAATAGAGAGCAGAGCAAGGGATATCAGGTGGACAGCCTGTGACAGCCACAGCCGTGGATTGCAGGAGGGAGTAGAAATTAAGATGTCCTTGATTCTGTGCCTGGGCTGGACTATCTTTGTGCTGCCTTGACAGCTTCAGCTGCTGCCAAAGGGCTGTGCCACTGCTTTGTGAATTTGTTTTCACACTAGCAGTCTAGTATAGCCGCCAAACTTGGGGATTCTCTTTCTTTGGCCTAACCCAAAGTTACACAGAGTCTACATGGTGTAAGCAAATACACCTTATGCCATGTACACATCCACTTCATAGATATTCATTTATATAAATCTGTTGTTCTATCTAGAATACAAGTTTTCTTTTACTCCTTTAAAATTATTCTTTCTACAGGTATTTTGGACCAAAATGCAGTATTGCTATTTCCCCATCTTCCCTGTTTCATCAGCTCAGTTTGACACTATTAACTCTGTTCTTCATCGTGCAGTCTTGCCCTCAATTACCCGCTTGGTCATTTTCTCCTCCCTCTCCTCAAACTGGGTCAGCCAGAGGATCTTCCTGATCCCTCCTCCCCTTTTCCACCAGGGTGTCAGCAGCCTCTCACCTTGGGCCTATTTTTCTGTTCTCCACCATGCTAGTCTGCACCATGACTGCTTATATTTCAGTCCCCTCTCTCCCAGCAGCCTGTTGTTTACCATCTCCCTGTTACTCAGTAAAGTAACCTAATTCAACTTACTGAACAGCTGACCTTAATTCACTTGTCTTCCAAGGCGGTTATGAAAGTAGTTAGGGATGCAAATATGCTAAGACCTCTGATCAATATTGTCTCAGTTTTTCCTCTCACTCACACGTCTCTCTCCTGTCAGATATGTTAAGTTCTGTGTTTGCACATCGCAGTTGAGACCTTTGTCCCCTGCTGTCTTAATTGTGGACTCTCTGTGCTGCAGATATATAAATCATGAGAAATTTAATCAAGCTTATTGCATCCTTCATCTGCCAGGGACAGACTGAAAGGAAAGGTGCAGCGAAATAAAGGCTATTCCAAATGTGCACCATTCTGTTCTTCACCACTGTCTCAGCATAAAGATCTCTGGGGGACCGTTTCCTTGCACGCACTCCAGTGTGGTTTAGCACGCAGACGAAGTCATGCATTTAGAAGTGATATTGGACACAATGAGGGACAGGCCCAGGCTGACAACTGCAGGTGGTTTGTCTGCATGACAGAAGGGAAGGCAGGAAAGCTGCCAGACCCTCGCGAGACCCTCCGTGGGATCGCTGGCTCCGGGACTGCCAACGCTGTAACTCAGAGATAACAAAATTCAGGGGCAGGACATGGGGCAGGAGAGGAGGGGAGGTTTATGTCCCTTCTACTCTCTGTGGCTCTGGTGGGGTATCTTCCTCCTCCCAATTTTGCAGCAACCTCGAGAAGAGCAGTGAGCTGCCCCCTCAATAGACAGCAGTAAGTTAGGGCACAATGAATTATTACTGCTGAAGCAAATGTTTAAACAGATCTGTGGGGTAACTTGTCAGATAAAGTCTATTTGCTTAACCAGATCCTGCTATAGAGTTAAGTAGTAACTGCTTGAATCCTCCTTGAATGTCTCCTTATCCACAGGCTATTTCCTAGTTGGAAATCCAGGCCAGTAAAGTGAATGGACTTAGCATGGGGTACTTAGCTACAGAAATACCAAAGTAGATACCCAAACCTACCAAAGTAGATAGCCAAATTGGGATGGAGAAAAATCTCATCTTTATATGACAATCTGGCTGGATAACAATAAACATTTGCTGTCTAAAGGACCCTGGATGGTAAAGTATTTCATTGCTGTGCTTTGGCAGAGGCTGCATGATTAGCACCTATTGAAATCAATTAGTTTAATCACAGTAATATCCTCCAGGTCCGGATGGGTTTGTAAGACAAGCCCCAAAATCTTGTTTCTTCTGGGAAAATTACCCATTACTGACAATGGCTACACCCTAACAGATGCAGATGAATAAGTAAACACATTAAGCTGCTGAGGTGGACTAGGACAAACAGCACTGAGCACTGCCTGGTAACCATTCTGCATTACTCATCAGCCAACGTGTGGGCTGCTATTTAACTTGTTACCTCCTGATTGACACTTTGAGCTAAACTGCGCTCAGCCTTTGTTCCTTCTGCTAGCAAGGTATGAGGTTTTGAGGCTCTGTGGTTTTCAAAATTCCATTTAAAACAAAGATGAAAGTGTTATTATAATACAGCAGAGTATAAAATCAATACTTGAAGATTATTTTGACTTCAAAATGCTTCTGCGAGCATTTTGTGTGGGATGGGACATAAGCACAGTTTACAGCCAGCGTTAATCAGCACGGATGAAAGATGATACTGTGCAAAAAACGAGAGGAAAAAAAAAAGCAGAATTCAGATCTAAGTCAGACCAGCAGAACTGTCAAATGTGTTAGACTAAATTCACAAGCCCTCATATGTGATATGCAGGCACAAAACATAAACATTTGTTTAGTTTGTGCTATTTTGTTATTTAGAGTGTAAGGTTTTTGAGACGGGATTTTTATCTGCAGGCTGGAATTTAAATGTCTTATGTCCTGTAAAGGCTGTTTGAAGCAGTTCCAGAAGGACTGTTTTTCATTAGCAAGTGCTGTCTCAACATTTTGCAGAAATGTATAGACTTCATTAAAAAAATTAAAGAAAATTGTTTCATTTCTAAAAGGTCAAATCACTTCAACTTTATTGTTTCAAATGTCCAATAATATAAAAGTTAATGTTTCAAATATCCTATAGCTAGAAAATTAGAACAGAGCCTAAGCAAACTGTTTTGATTTCACTGAAACTAAATCTTTGATAAGTTGTTTTGATGACTCACATAAAGCAATTCCCAGTTGTCATTTCTGAATAAATTTTGAAATTTCCACTTTTTATTTCAATCTGAGAAAAAGGAAAGTTTTAAGACTTGCAACTGCTCAAGAAATATAAATGTTTGACTTGGGCAAATACTGATATAACTGTACACAACAGCCTAGTGTGAGTGAAGTGGACCTGAAGTGAACAACCATCTCAGTTATATGCGATATCATTTTGGATACTAGATTGCAGAACTGCCAGGGCAAGGCACAGGGAGCTTTACAAGCTATTCCAAGATCATCCAGAGTCCCAGCTAGCATTTCTCTTTAAAATATGCAAGTCTAGATATATACTTCTTCCCACATAAGCCAACTTGGAAATAGTGTGTATCTGCATTGATAAATGATGGGCCTCAGCGAATCCTTTGGCTTTGAAGCTCACTATTGCAGCATGACTATGTCTGTACTATTAAACTTTCTTACCCACCAAAACAGACTGCATTGAGAAACATGCATCTATCTGCCCAAGCTTTATCAGATGGCAAGTAAAAGACATCCCTTGTTTATCCTGTGATGCAGAGATTGCTCTCCATGCACTTTTTCAAAGCCCCTGATCATCAAGTTAAGAGCAGAGCAGATGAAATCATGTCCATTTGTTCCTGCTACAAGAGAATAAGAACCTAGAAACTTGGAGAAGTTTCCTCATGTCATGTTTTTGCCCACGCCCCCAATATGTTCCCTATTCAGAGAGCTGGCAATACCAGCTCTAAGAAGCATAGTACAATCCTTTCATTATTTGCTTATCTTCAGTTCCTTAGATTTTGTTCATACCAAGCACAACATCTGAAAAAATATGAATCTTAGAGTTACAAATTTCTGAAATTAAAGCAGCATCTGCTTCTCTTAGTCAAACTATCTACAACCTCCAGCAACTCTACTGACATTCTCATATTTTGTGAATATGAGAGTGGTCCTGCTGTCAGACCAAAGGTCTACCTGGCCCAGGATCCTGGATCCTGGTGCATCCAGAGTCCATCACCAATAGATGCCTTGGGAAGGGTATGACAAAATACAGTGATAGTTTTCCCAGAAGCTCTCTCCTCCTCCAAAAATTTGCATTTGGGTCTCCTGTGCTCTAAGTGTGTCTATTTACCAAACCACAGTGTCATTTTCTTCCATGATTGTCTTGTTTTCTTCAAACCTGTGTAAACTCTTAGAATCCATAAAGAACTGCAACAAAGAGTCCAAAAGCTTAAACATGCTGCATAAAGAAAAACACCTTGGGTTCACTCTGAACCAAATGTTTTGAAACTTTTCTAGCTTCACAGGTAAAGAACAATCATTCTGTAGTTCTTTTCTCAAAACTGAAGAGTTCTACTAGCAATGTTTTTTGTGCCAAGTCTCTTCCATACTTCTGATGTTTCTTTTTCTGAACTTTTTGCAGTTCTACACTATCCTTTTGGAGACAGTGGGACATGAACCCGGTAGGGATTTAGAGTCTCTTTTGTTCTGTTTCTTTTGTAGTAATTCCTAACATTCAATTTACATTTTTATTGCCACGGAACATTAAAATGCTTTCATAAGAACTATTCATTATAATTTCAAGATCACTTTCCTTCATGGTAACATTCAATTCACCCCCCATCATTCTAATGTAGATTTAAAACTGTCTTTTTTCCAGGGACATCACATTTACTTATCTACATTGAACTGGTAATACCAAAATTTGCAGTACATTTAAAATATTAAGTCCACCAATAAAATAAATAACAATATGAAAAAAAAAACAAAAATAAAAATTTCTATATTTTAAGAAATACTCATCTGATTTTATTTTACTGAAGAATTTTCCACCAGTGACACAAGAACAATGTAGAATCAAGCCCTCTCTGCATCACTTGATACCAGTTTATTTTGAGTAACATCACTAGGTCCTGTAGTATCAAGATGAGTCATCATGCTATCTTAGAGTAAAAATTCCTAGAGACAAGGGAGCAGAAGAAAATCCTGCTTTCCAATAACAAACTCAAGTACATTTCAAGCCTTCACAGGTACAAAAGATAAAGTTTTAAAATGTGATACAATTGCACAGTCAAGAAAAAATAACAGACAGATGTATTATTTTCACATCCATTTTAAGCCTATTTCATGGTTATTGAAGCAAAGTTTTTTAACTGAGTAGCTGATTTATGAAGGCAAGCACAAGGCCTTTACATATATTTCCATTCTGTCATATTTATTTAGCATGACACTGCATGATATATTATAGAAATAACAGCCTAGAATTCTTCAGAAATTCTTTCATTTTTTTAATGTATCTGCTTATGAAACAGGAAATGCTGTCAAATGAATCATGTCATCAAGACCATACTAGTTCTTGAAAACATCTTGCTGAGAAAAGTCTTATCAAGTCCAGGATAGCACCAAGTAGACCACAAAGATTTAATAACAAGTAGTGTGGTTGTTTCTCTGATGTTGGTGATTTCTGTGTAAGATCTGATCACGATATTATCTCATTACCCAAATGAGCGTTCTGCCCCACAGGCTGCTGACTGTTCAATAAAGCTTTACTTACAAGCTGTCTTCACAAAGCTCTTTTACCATCAAACAACATAAGCTGGATCAGAAGCACTCTGCTTTAGAGAACAAAAGTACAAAAGAAAAGAATTAGGGAAAAATCACCATTTGTATAAACCATTTATATAAAATCACCATTTATATAAAATGTTTATACTATGTATACAGATATCAAGATTATACTTGGTCTTTGTAACATCTTTATTCTCTTTTCAATACAGTAGATGAGTGAGCAAATATACAAAGAGACTAGGAATGTAAATACTATGATTTATAGATGCAGTTAGAAATTATTGACTATGCAAAAACATGCATACATTTAACAATTTTGAGAGCAAGTTCCCCTGTAATTTAAGTACATATAGTTGGTTGAAAAAAAAGTCTCAAAAAGAATGATGAATGTTATAGAAAAGTCTTCATTTTCTAGTTCCAATTCCTTGGAAGTATCAATTTTCTTAAGCAGCATTCCTACAAAATAAATACTTTAAAAGCAGTTTGAGAACAAATATCTCCTCTTCTACCTTGCCAGAAACTGTTAAGCATTATAATCTAATATATATGCACAAAAACTTAGACATCCACAAAATCTGTTATTTTCATATTTTCCTTGGCACTCTATGATCTGCTTTTAAATCACGACAAAGGAAAGCTTTTCTAGTGATCATTATACACGACATGTCATACAATAAATGTAAATCATCTTATTTCCATCCAGCTTTCATGTACTACACCATGAATGTTGGATAGGACTTTATCTGATACAAACACGGGAATCGGTATTTAGGGTCTTGTATTTTGAGATGATCACTGAGCTTTACAGCTATGCCAATTAGCTAAGGCAAATAGCACCCATCTTTCTCATGCGATGGGATATGCCTGCTGGACAACCTGTAACCTGCCTGTTATTGTCACACTAAAACCTTGTTTTGGTGAGACTCTGTGGGAAAAAATAACTGCCCCACCCTAAGAATCACCTTCTGTTTCTTCTGTGTTCTTTAAACACTAACGTTCGGAGATGTGTTAAATGATTTCTGTAACTACCTCACTTGCCAAAAGTATCTTTAGCAAGTCAACCTGAAACTAGGTGTTGTAAACTAACCGTTTCATTGTTGGGTGTTTTCTAGATTATTTTAGTGGGCAACTGTGATTTTAATTTGCCTTCAGCTACTCCACTTGCCACTCCTGTTTTACTCTGCTACGCACTGCTTCTGTGGCCGCTCATAAAGCACTGTCAACATCCAGGCAAAATATAACATGCGTCATCTACAAAACTCTTTTCCGTACCCCGGTTTGTGCAATTATTACTTTGGCGCTCCCCTAAATTACAACACCATTACTAGTGTATGTAAAGTCCTGCTAAGTTCTCAGCTATTTCCTGCCACAACTAGAACAGGTTGTGTTAAGATTTCCCGTCTTGGGAAAATGGTATTTGTAACTGAAATGGCCTTTTTGTGTGTGTATGTACTTTCTAACCCTTCCAAACCCACCCAATAAATTAAGTATTCGAAACTGAGAAACAGAAGAAGCTTGGATGCGTAAAACCTCAAATACTTGTTTTCACATTGGCTCTTGGCAGAACCTTCAGTTGCTTCGTATTTTACCTGAATGATTTCGGTATGTAAACATTACGGATGGCCAATGGTCAAAATAAAACCCAAACCTTATCTGTACGTCTCAGGCTTATACTGAAAATGTAAAAAAATAATAACTAGCAGGAAAGTTGTAATTGCACGGTCTCTGATAGGGATAAAACATCCAATAGCTCTGAAAATGTAAAAGAAACTTGGTTATTATGTCCGTAATATGTGGCCATAAATATGAACGGCAATGCTAGGTGGAAAGAAATGTGGAATTAGGGCTGTCAAGCTACTACCATTGCATATTCTTTACATTTCAGTAATCCTAAGCATGGTCACAGAGTGAGTGGGACAAAAAAAGAAAAAGAAAAGGCCCACTGAAAGTATACAATGAATCTGTATTAAAAAAAAATGCTGATCCCCATGCTGATTTCAGAAAGAGTTTATATGAAACCAGACAGCTTTTTGTCCGAAGTGACAGAGGAGTTGCTTTGTTTGAAAAGCAAGCTGGAATACTCTTCCTTCAAAAGATCCTGAACTGACTCGTACAGATAAAATGCACCTTGTGAAGTGAAGGCTTATTGGATTGCTTGTTAGCTTGGAATGTCTTGGAATGTGGCCCTTGGAGTTTTTCATGAGTAAATTCCTTATGTGGCTGTTGGAAGGTTTTATGCACAATAGGAAACAACCTGTAAACTATTTTTAGTGAGATTCCAGATTTGTGAGTGCTCTTCACATTCTTCTGAATAATACTATATGCATAGGCAGAAAATTATTATACTTTTTTCTATTACGCGTGTGAGTGTACAATTTAGGATGACATAAAATTACCTTTGCCTTTTCAGATGAAGTAAATGAATTAACCATTTACTTCCCATGAGACACAGAAATATTAAATGCGTTAGGCAATAATTACAAACTAAAGCGATGCTGTGGAATATGCATCCAGATGTATATTTCTATTTTAGAACTTATCTTGATGCGAATTATGCTTACCTGATGCCAACATAGAGGATCTTTAAATCTACACATAATAAATAGAACACTTATATTTTACCTATTTGAGTTTATACACAACACAGGTGCAATAATCTGGTACTTTGGGCCCTTTCATCATTAAAAAAAAAGCAACACTTATTGGAAAAGATTCCCATAGTTCCTTGTTCCATATCACATGACACAATTTGAACTAATAATAAAATAAAATACAGCTCATGACAATAGAAAACAACAACTAAAGTTTTTCCTGGCAATCACCTAGCCCAAACTGTTTCAGGCTTGGTAAAAGCAAGTCCCTAAGCCATGAAGCTTCTATATATGATATTAAAAGTTCTATGCTTGAACATACTTTACAGAAGGAGGGAAAAGCACCTTCTCAAGTAAACTATTAATAATCCAGGGCTATACAGGTCAGAACTAACCAGT
Organism: Nothura maculosa; assembly: GCA_032353885.1. Taxonomy (NCBI): domain Eukaryota; kingdom Metazoa; phylum Chordata; class Aves; order Tinamiformes; family Tinamidae; genus Nothura; species Nothura maculosa. The sequence goes on from JAUBOD010000327.1 coordinate 9,738,419, forward strand.
AGGCAATGCCAACATGTAGAAAGAGCTTCTATTGAACAGCTAATGGGCATGAAGTAGCATCTTGACCTGCAGGGAAGTCAACAGCAATTCGGCCATGCACACAGTGACTCCTGGAGCTTATCTCAGTTGTCCAACACTATTAGTTGTATCGGGAGGGAGGAAGGAAGAAAGGATGCATCAGCACAACAAAATCACTGTAACTTGTGCTTCCTTCCCAGATGTTGATCCTGTTTGTACATGGATAAGGGACAGAAAAACTGGAGTCTGCATGAATATCCCAAAAGGAAGAAGTTCTCTAAAACTCACTAGCCCTGCAGAAGCAGCTTAACAACCATGTGTTTTCAAATAACCTCAGTTATTTCTGGCTTTGCCAGCTCTCAACTTGACCACAGCAATGTAGCAGCCCTGGCCAAGAGGTCTGTAGCTCTCTGGGGACCTGGCTCATGGTGAGCACCACAGCCATGTCCTCCACAAGGGAAACTCACAAGCATGACCGGCTGCTTTTGATTTCTGCACCAGCTTCTCCCCAGTGATGAATGTTCTAAGTCTTGCTCTGAAGGGCATTCATGGCCAATGATCAAGATCTGTACACTTCCAGTAACAACTATGGTCAATAATTACACAGTCAAATTTACCACTATAAAATTAAAAGTCACTGTGAGCAAAAGAGTTTTAGAACTTCCTGAGAACTAGTCCTGAAGGTCTATAAAAAATCTGAGAAGTGTTTCACTCCTTTCATCCCAAATGCAAAGTATGTTTCATTTACATATATATTTGTATATCACAACATACGTTATCAGAAAATGCTCATAGAAAAAACCTCATGTATGATAACATGCACATTTCTTCCTCTGTAGGGTGGATGAAAAAAAAAAAAGACAGATGAGTAATCATGCTTTGACTATCATCCTACAATAAGATTTTCAGATGCTATGGTGGTAAGTGCATTTGCTTCATTCTATTATTCTACAAATTTCTCTGGCAGATTTCGTATCACCTTAATATTATACTTTGGTTTCTGGAACAAAAATTACTTATTATGCTCTAAGTTATTGCAATATATGGCATGCAGCAACTAAAATAGAATTCTAGTATTGGCAGTCTTAGAAGAGGAAGATTTCATGACTGTTAAATATATACATTGCCAAGGATTAAATTTATGGTCTGCTCATTTTGTGCTAGTCTTCTATTGCATTTGGGCTCTAAGCAACATAGGTTTATTTCATGGCTCTTTCATCCTTCCTTAATAGGATTCTAGACTCCCAGATAGGCAAATTCAGTGTATAACCAAAACAAAATATTCCACTACACCTGCATAATTCCCAACAGATAACACTCTTCTAAAGTATTTACAAAAAAAATTGTCACATAAATCTGTTAATTTATGAACTATATGGCAGAACAGGCATTGTGAATGAGCTTCTTTTTACATATTGATTTTTTTTCCCTGATGCATTTGTCTTCCAAAAACTAAGATGGTCTAAAAATAGCACATTTTCTTTGATTAACATTACGAGGTCTGTCAGAATTTAACTGTTTTATATTTTATGTTTTATTAGAGTTTACAGTTGGGCCCATGACCATTCAATAACTAAAATTATGCACCAGAAAAAAAGTGAAACAGCAAGGAACAATTCATTCACAGTAGTTACAAAAGTGATGCTGGTGCTATAGAACAAAAACATTTATTTACTCTAAAGAATGACTTGTGAAAATAAATGTTATACAAATAAAAATTAAGATAAAGAACAATTCAGTATATTTTTTGACAATATCCTGGAAAAAAATGGCTTAATGGGAGTCCAAATTCCCACAAAACCTTTTACATCTAGGTTGCCCATCCTAGAAGAAACTGGTTTCTTCATCCAGTTCAGGTAAACCAGCAGTAAGCTATTAATGACAGGTTACATAGATGGCCATGGGAAATCAGTCTGAAGGTCAATCTTATTCAGAAAGAGTAGCAGCATTTTTTGTTCGTGGTTTTGAGAAGAGACCAAAGAGTGATGAGCACAGTGATGGAAATATTCTTACCCCACCTTTTTCCTGCGTGCTGCTCCCTTCAAGGACTTAAGTGTAGGAGAAACACTATTGGCATTGTAAGTCAGTTTTACAGATAACGCCTCAACGTTTTAGGCTGTTATTTATTCTTCTCTCCTCTTCTTTCCTCTCACTTATTTTACAGTAAGAAAAAAAAGAAATCAAAATTGAGGAGGAAAATCTGCTATTAAACTAAAGAACTGAGTATAAAATTTTGACTTCACGGATTTGGGGATTCAAATAGCCACAGTAAAACCAGATTTTGTCCCAGTGCTTGAAGTATAATAGCTAAAGAATTCAGATAAGCTGCAATTAAGGCATCTGTTTATTGCTGACAGGGTGGGGCAATATGTAAGGAACTCACGGTGCACTGAGAGGGTGTTTCTTAACTTCCTTCTCATTATATTCAATGGTTTCTGTTTCACAATGAAAAAGTATTAAAAAAACGCTGTCAATATTTGTAGTCAGGTTCATCTTGCAGGTCTTTGTATTAGCTAAAATGAAACTAATATAAACTTGTATATGCTCATATATTTTCACACAATTCTGATAAAGCTGAATCCTACTTTAATTCCACATGTTACTCTGAGAGATTACTGATGATGTGTAGTTAGATCTTGTTTCCTAGGATTTTTCCCACTTGGAGGCATTACAGTTGGTGGTAATGTTCTTGCCACAAGTGCATTTGTCACTGAGAGATGGTATAGAAATTTGCCATGAGTATAAAAATTCTTTTATCTCTTTCACCTAAACTTATGTAAAGAAGAATGAAGTTTTATCCAGAATCAAACTCAAATATAGTTTCATATTAGACTGTTTCATACTGTACTGTTTCATAGTGTCATGTTTTGGGTCTCAGAAATTATTTCCTTATGTATTAGTAAATGGAAGACAGTTTGACAAAAATATTTTTCTTCTTTTTAGAAGAGAAATAAAACGGATTTATCATGAAGATGAAATTGCCTGAAGTCCAGAAAGTCTTGCAATTTTCTGAAGACAGGAAGACGTATGGAATTCTAGGGATAAATGACAAATGTTACACATATGAAAACATTTTAGGCAGAAGATGAAGATTCTAAACACCTCTGAAACTATCCAGTCAATATACAAACAAGCCAAATGATGAAGTTACTAAAGGTCATATTTTATTGGCATATGGGACAGACTCATTTCTTTTATAGAGGATTTCAGTCCCCAGTCACCTATTTAAAAGTGACCTATTTAAATTGTTTCCAAATCCTAATTTGGAGATCAGTCACACAGTCAGCTAACTACTATCTAATGACTTCTGTGCTTCAGCTGAGCATAGTAACAGACTGTGTGTGCATCTTCTTAGACTACAAGCAAACATGAGATAAAATTAATTCATTTAAACCTCTGTGAAATTGAGATGTTTGATCTGATAAATTATTTGCCATGTATTTGTGATGGACTTCTGGAATGCACATGGATTCTCTACTACTGACATGTGGTAACCCATTAAGCCACTGTAACTCAATTCCATGTCTGACTACATAGACAGGATTGAACTGGGACAGTCTGAACAAAGTTTCACATTGTCAAGAAGCCTACAGTCTTCTTAAGGCAACAAATACACTTCAAAAAGGAAGAGCACATTTAGCATTTCCCTGCTCCAAGGTGTTATATCCACATAAATGTTATACTGCACACTTTAACTATGCAAGGATACTTAAGATGGCACATGTGGTCTTGCAGTTGTGCTGATGTTAGCGTGGTTATGCTGGCACACTTACCTCTATGTGAAGAGGGAATACAATGTCATTATTAGGCATCTTTAGCCTTTAGCCCTGTGCACTTACATCCACATTTATATGAACTGCAGCAGTTGCCAAAATAGTTGGGACCAGCACAAAAAATTAAAAAAAAAAAAGAAAAAGAAAAAAGAAAGAAAGAAAGAAAAAAGAAACCCTGTTTGTTGATTAAGCACAATCATTTTGGAACAAGAGTGATATTTTTCTGTTGATATGCAATGTAGCTTTCTTAGCCAAAGCTTGATACTTTTCTATGGGAGGAAAGCAGAAATGAGAAGCTGTTTTGCTAGCAGATAGCAGGCAGGATCATTCTGTTATGAATGCATGCAAAAACATGGGGAAGGTAATAGAGAAGAGAGAGCTAATAGAAGGGCTTTGTCCAAACTCCAAAATGCACAGATGAGTCACTTCCAGAGTGGATCATTATGATATGAACTAGCTTTACCAGAAAGTGCTGCCCTAGCGTGGGAAACAAGAAGCGGCTCTTACTTGATTGCTGAAACTCCAGTTGAATTATATACTGTCACCTTATTTTGCTTCTGAAGTGCACAAATGAAACAGTCATCTAAGCTGGGAGCATTTTTCCTACTCCCTTAATGTAGAAGCCATTAAGGTGACAACGGCCACCTCAGATAAGCAATGAGAGATTCTCATGTCATCATATATCGACCCTGTGAGGACTGCAGAAGTCACTGTGAGGTTGTAGTCAAAGTGAAGAGAAAGGGGTAGGGGGGTCAGCAAGGAGCCTATAGACAACATTGGTGCAGCTGCCTCGCTGCATCCAAAGCCTCTCTGAAAGAGTACACTCTCCCCTTGCAAGGAGATCCACTAGTGTCTATGTCCTGTTTTAAGTGGGAGAAGACCAAGAGAAATGAATGGGGAATACCAAGGGATCTGAAGATACTCTGTCATTAGGACAGGGCAAAAGGCAGCAGAAACAGAAGCATCCAGAAGAGTCCTGATGAGAAAGGCCCAGACTAGATTCACTATCTGCATCTGGGATGGAGCACTGGGAAGCTTAGATTGGGGGTTGTATAAATAGGAACATCCCTCTGGCACATTGACTGTCAAGAATTTCCTCTGAAATACTTCACATTTTCAAGGAAACCAGGAAGAAAATACCAATGACAGCTAAGATCCATAACAGACAAAAACATGGCTTTACTCAGTTCATACTAAGCAACTGTCCTTCAACAGGATTTTATAGTTTAAATGGCATGACCTTCAGCAAAACACAGGAGTTGGGCATATCAGTCCCTTAAAACACATATTCACAACTTATGTGAAAAGGAGAGCAGGGGCAACAGGCTTTGCACTCAATAAGGGGGGAACCTCTAAGGGAATAATTTAGACTCTAGATATCAAAATCATAGCCTATTTATTTTAAATTCCAGTAAAGGGCTAATTAGTGCTAATTATAGTAGCAAGGATGGTGATGTGACCATTCACAAGCTTGGCAGAGACCAAACTCCACTTACACATAAGTCAGCAATAAAAGAGTGCTACACTTTGTCACATCTCATTTGGGTTGCCTTCAATATGCTGAGCTAGAGGCAAGAGATACCACAGTTCATTTCCAATTCCCTGTCTAATCCTCTCACCCTTAATTTATTTTAAAAGTTTAATCAGACATTCATAAAGCTCAGATATAAATTTTTAAATAAAAAAATTAAGCACCTGCAGGTAAGTTTTTTAAGAATGCATGACTGGTCCAAGTTTCATTACGAACAGAGAGTTTAGCAGTTCACTTTTCTGCAAATGTTACAGTGATAAAATATAACTTTCATTCCCTCACTGTTGCTTCAGGGATGTCTGATTTACAGAAAATAAATAGAAGGCTTCTATCACAAAGAAAGCATATGACATTCAGGGTTGATGAAAATCCACACCCTAGTCTCTGGAGTTTCTGGCAGCATAGTAATACTTGCCTTTTCTGCTGAAATCGTCACGAACTGCTAGAACTTTTATACAAACAATTAAAGTACTTGTAGATATTTTAGCACATAAATTATGTAGCATTTGCAGTATTTGATTGATTTTTGGGTTTCCAATTTACTCTTGGTTGGTGAAATTGGAATTATTAATAGTTCTTTAAAGTCACAAAGCTTGTGAATACAGATTGCTATAATGTTCTTAGATTTCCAGAAGTCACAGTATTTTGACAAGATCTCTCTCTAAAGGCTCTTAAAGAAACTAAGTTATCATAAGGATGATCGTTCTTTTGTAGATTAATGACTTGCTGAAGTGTAGTAATAAATTGTTTTCACAATGGGAGAGAAGTGATCAGGAATTTCTATTTGAACTTACTCTCTTCAGTATTTTCATTAAAGATCTAGAAAATGGAACTAGTAGGAAAATGCCAAAATTTGCTGCTGCTGCTTTACATAAAATGGTCATTACTGCAAAAAAGTGTTGCTATGCTGAACACAAAGTACCAAACAAGCAGACATCATTTGATATCAGTGAATGCAAAGTAATACATAGAAAAAATATATTTGCACATACATAATGATAGCTTCTAAATAAATTAGCTATTACCACTCAAGAAAAAATCCCGCAGTCATTGCTTAGACCTTTTAAAGTTTGCAAAAAAAAAGTTTGAACATTAGACATTTCACAAATATATTATGCAAGGAAGAAACTGGATTAATGGAAGATGGATTAAAGTACTTTTTCATCTCGGAAAAAAAGACGGCTAAGAGAAAATAGGATAACTATATAAAATTGAGAAAAGAGAGGGCAAATAAGGAACAATTGTTCCCTGTGTCTCATATCAGACAAACTGAAAGGCACCAAATAATGAGATCTAAATCAAACAAATAATTGTCACAAAAGTCATAATCTCATGATATATCTTACTGCAACAAGAATGTTGTGGCTACCAAAGGTGTAAATGGGTTTAATAAATAATTAGAAAAAATGCCCAGAGGAAAGGCTCAGCATGGACTACTAGCTATCAAATGCACATATATGCACACATATGCATGTATCCTGTTACATCAGCAGCTCAAGTAGTAAAAGTAAGCCTGTTGCTTACACAACAGCTGGAAACTGGGAAAAAGGGTTTACCCAGTTCCTCTTCTCATCCCTGGGAGCACACCAAGAGACAGTATGCTGCTCTGGATAGACTACATCTGATGCAGTGTGGCCATTCTTATGCTATTACTATAGCATTCTTATGCCTATTATTCAGACTCAAAGCAAGAAGTTTAGTGAGCTGCCTTCAAGAAACAATAAGAGTATCAAGAGGTACAAATCTTTCAAAATCATATTAATCACATCATTTTTAAGAACAGTTTTATTGATCTAATATTTATAACAATATTTTATGGCCATGAAAATACTGTTTTAATTACAAATCCAGCAGTTAGAAGGGTATGTGGAGCTACAATTTAGAAGCAAAAGAACACTGTAGAATGCACAAGTTCATCAAGGAGATGATCATGTCATGCTAATGAAAACGCAAGGTGTGCAAAGACAGCTTAGCTTCCCCTAAGTAAACTTATATACAAATAAAACTAGAGAGAAAAAATAAGAGATATGGATAATGACTATGCTCTTTAACAGAGCTTATATGCTTCACTTCCACCACATTTTAATGAAATTTGGATGGCTAATTCTTCTGGGCTCTTTTACAAATCCCAGTCTGTATTACTAGATGCATAAATTATGAGTGAATCTTTCTTTTAATGTTTCCTAGTCACACCGTAGACGAACTACACTCTGTATAAATTATAAGAAGCATTTGCAGCATCTGAGTAGAGTGTAGAAAGGCCTGGATTATTCTGAATAAGTATCAGAAGGCTGGTTCTCAAAATGAACCACAGAAACTTCCATTTTCAGAAACTTCGGGGCGTTTAAAATACTGGCTTTAAAGCCAATATAAAATCAATAAAGAGGAAATGTGTATTTTGCTTCTTCATCTTTTTGTATCAGAACCAAAACTACTCTGCAAAAATAGAGATGTATGTCACAAGGCAGAAGCTTTGCAAGCTATGAAGGGCAGGAGGAATGCGTAGCAGGAAGCCTTCTACCAGATCAGCCTGTAAGAGATGCTGAATGTCCCTCCAGGAACACCGACACTCTAAAGATTGCATGACTGTAATTCAGGCTGACCTGGTTCAATTTGTTCACTCTCAATAAACAACCTCAAAAACACTGAATCTGTGACACTTTAGGAATAAATGCTCTTTTTAACTTCTGTGTATCCTGCAGATTCAGAGTAAGTCACAGTGATTTTTAAAGCTTGAGACTTATTACAAGGTCAAATACAGCAGGTTAAAAACAAATGTTATTCAGAACATGAAAGTCTGATGAGTTTTATTCACTTTTTCAGCCGCTTTATTCCTTGAGAGACTGATTGTGGCTATTTCAATCAGCAAAATGTTACCACACTCTGTTTCTTCAGTTTGATAATTAACAGCAAACTTCTCAGATGTTTGCTAAAAATTTTCCTAGTTTTTTTTTTTTTTTAGCTTGGCTTCCTGAGGAAATGAAGCTTGCGTGCATTATACTGTCTCCCTGTCATAACTGTTCAACTTCAACTAAATTGAATAGAGTGGGCATCTTTAAAACAGCAAGATCTTACAACAGACCTGTGCATCATTTAGCACATCCTGGAGCTCAGCTCCTGAAGCTGATAATTTTTGTCACTAGCAGAGGACAAGGGCAGCCCGTGATGCTCCCCTGGCAGCAGCAGATTGCTGTGAATGCACACACTCATTACAGAGATGGAGGAGCGAAGCAGAGATGAGGAATCTCATAGACACAAGAAGACCAGAAGGTGCCAGGGTGGAGGGCAACAACATGTGAGGAAGATGAGCGTGTTAGAGCTCAAGAGATACAAAGCAAGGACAAAGCTCTCCCTGTTAGTTCTGCCATTCAAGGAATGATGTAGGTTTATTGTTTCTGTTTCCCTTCATCTATCTCAACCCATGCAGCCTCTGCATATAAACCACTGTGCAAGCACAAAGTAACAGGAGGTGTTCACTCACCTTTCAGAAGATGAATTTAGTATAAGGCAATGATATATGATTAACCATATATATATCATGAGCAAATTTTATATGTGACATAAACCACTGACATAACCTGTATGATATATGAGACATAAGGTGACTTACACGATAAACTAGCATGTGTATATATACACATATACAAGTAACAATTTCATTTGCACACAACAAATAGCAATTGCAAATGTGCCTCTCTGTTGAACCCACAATAGCCAGAAGAGCAGATAATGGCTAATGTGAAGTGGAGGCTGCCTTTCCTTCACATGAAGAAAGCATGTTCACCCCTAGGAAGAAAACGAGTTAGTATCCATGAAGCAGCAGGTCTCTTTTTGCTACTTAGCAGGATGATAATAGGTGCCCATTGACAGCCTCAGACTCCCTTACAGACAGCAAGATCACGGTGATGCAAGCAAGGATTTTTGCACCTGTGCAAGAGAGACCAACAGAGACCAGCGTTAAGGAGGGGGCGACGTGCCAGCGTGTTCACTAGGCAAAATGCTGACAGACCAGTTTGTCTTTCAGGAGATGATGGTATGATGCCTTCCAGTAACTCCCTGAAATACCTCCTTCTGCTTATTTTCATTTGTTTAACAGCGTCAAAGTAATAAGGAAAACAACTGCATCCTTCCTCTTCTGTATAGCTTAAGAACTGTAATATTAGTAAGGGTTACTATTTTCTATTTGCTGGGGTGCTTTTTAAAAATAACAGATGGAGAATGCTGCAGAAAGAAATCAAAGATCACAAGCACTATTACTGAAAATGCAGCAAACTCTTTCTTAGCTGCAGTGAATAGACATTTGAGCTGTGCATATAGCAGCTCTGAAACTCCATGGAGCTGCTTCCATCAAGACTGGAAACAACCATTGACAAAAAGAAATGGAATTCTTCACGTACAAAATACTGCAGCAAAGTTAAGATTCCTGTATCTTTATAAACCAGTAGAATTTAAAACCAGAAGAGGAAATCTGCTCTATTGTATGCTTCGCCCATTTACCACTATATTCCACGATGACTTGGGTTATGCCAAATAATAAATAATCTTTGAAATATTAAGCTAATATGAACACACACAAAGAAAACTATGGCGTCCCCTCTGCCCTAGGCAGGAGGAATTTTATTAAATTGATTCTGTGATTCTATGAGATATACCTAAATGATCATAATTTCAATCTTTGAATTGGCTAGATTTCCTAGTGCAAAGAAAAGCAAAAAGCTCTCGGAGTCCGTGTTACCCTGATCCAGGGAGAACTTGTCTGACCACCCAGCCTGCTGGAAGACAGTGACTGTCAAAAGCAGTGGACTCTTCTTCAGCCCAAAGACCTGGACCAATCCCTCAAGGCTGGATGACCAGCTATGCCTGTCCCTAATGCTTTGGAGAAATGAAACTAAAAATCACGAATTCATCTAGGAAATCATTCTCTAGTTTTTCGTTGTTGTGGTTGTGGGGTTTTTTGTTCTTTTTTTTTCTTTTGGTTTGTTTTTCTTTAGGCAGCCAGCTGTAGCCCTGAAGCATCAGGCTTTATCTTAGTCATTGTCTTGATACAGAGCTGGAAGTGTGAGGAGCATGTTGAGGGCAAAGAGGGCTTTTTGTTCTCTTCCACAGCCTGTCAAAGAAAGGAGTGATGAAGAACAAATACAGATTCAGAGACATTCAGCTTGCACTGTGGAATTGACCTCTGCAGCCATCCACAGGGATAGGCAACACTCACAGATCTTTTCCCTGAGTCAGATTGAAGTGTATCCAATCACATGAAATTCCTAGCAATGACAGACTTACCACCTACCTACCTTGGTAAATTATTTTAATCTGTAATCATCCTCAATGAGTCTTTACAGTGATTGAATTTTTCAAGCTTTGATTTCCATCCATTGAACTTGTATGTCTTTTTCTGTAAGACTGAAATCTTTACTTGATTCAGTTGTTCTTTTGCTTCTACTACATATGTAATACCTTCTTATTTCCTTCAGTACTACTGGTCAGTAATAATTCCTTATTTTCTTAATCTTCTCTTAAAACTTATTTACATTTTATGGATTCAATGTATTTTCATTGTCAGTTATGCCCCTCTTTCCCTATTTAACATATTGATAACTTGTTTGATTATCACCTTTGTGCCTTATTTACTAGGGCAGCTTTACTCTCCAAGGTGACTTACTTGTGTGCTCATTAAATTGTAAACCTCAGAATACTTAGAATTCCCAGCAGAATTTCCTTGAGAAGTCCCCCTCCTTTCTTTTTTTTTTTTCCATTAAAACTTCCCCTTTTAGCAATCAAGTATGGAAACAAGTTGCAAATTGTTTTGAAGAACCGTTCAATTTTATGTTTCACATAATACAGCTAGTGCCAAAATCCATTTGTACAAAGTGAATAGTACTGAGGTTCCTGTGAGGTTTTGGTTCAGTGCCTGATGCTGACTTGTGCATCAGAAAGCAGTCCAGTATTGATTTATCTCATGCTGGATGCAGAAATTCCCATTTTACAAAATCCTTTAGATTTTCCTAAGATTAGATTTTTAGAAAATTCAATCTGTCTTTTTTCCTTATGGTGTTCAGAAAAGGCCCACATTTTTGGATTTACTGATGAGAGTATTTTTTCCTCATACCTTGTGTGGAGGTTCTAGAAAGTATCCACTCTGACAGACCTTGTGCTCCATATATCTGTAATCCATATCCAGTAGTCATGTTTTCTTTTGCTATTAGCAAAATAGGGAGGAAAAGCTTATGCCACTTCTATTATGCTATGCTAAAAATTCCAAATTATTGGGCTTCATTTGAAATTTTAAAATGATCTTAAAAAGATACCATGGACCTATTATTTCTCTTTGACATCTAATTATATTAAAGTTCTCTTTGCTTGTCATACTTTTTATCTGCAACTGCCATGCAACACGAAGAACACAACCTCACAATCTTTATTGCACCAGGAAGCTGACAGTGTTAATGTTCTTTCTTTTTCATTCTGGTACTTGCATTCTAAAATAAAACGAAAGTGGAAATGAATACTGATCAACTTTCTATTACTCAGTACATCAAACAATATACCAGGGCCACTTTTGTTAAAAAAATGGCAAAATTTTTTATATTCCCTTACTTCTTCTGACTTCTGACTATCCCGAAACAAAACAAAACCAAATTCTAATTTCAGCACATCACTGTACTGCATATATAAAGCTATGTGATGCACATAAAGAACAAAGGCAGTCTAAGTACCACTAAGTTCAAAGCAAAAAATATTACAGTAAGTACCTGTTTTTAAAAATTAAACTAAGGTGGCCCCTACTTATTCACCAGCACAACCAAGATGGAAGCATTCAAGTCATGACTAATCTTTTTAACTCCAGGCAAGCTCACTCACATCAAAGGAAAGAAACTGAATACAGAGTATGTCATAAAGATCCCACTAGAGCTGGGAAAACACATCTTTTTCTTGAAAGCTTCAGGGAATTTCTCTAGACTTCTGCCTTTCCAAACCAAGCAAGGAGAGAAGAGTACAAATGAGAAATAACCAGAGGTTAAAATAATAACTTGGGAGGTATGACACCTGTAGTTCCTAGGCTAAGAAGTGTCAAAAGTGTATTATACAGAAGTATTGCAGCAGTAACAGGAGAGCTTGAAGGAACCCCAGAACACGTTACGGCTTGTTGCAACCTGCTCCTAAGGGCTCTTTCCTTGGCTGTGAGCAATGTGGGTCCAACTCTCTTCAAAAGAAGGAAAGAGCTGAACCCAGATCTCCCACACGGTGGGTGATGGTTAAGTCATTGGGCTTTAGGGTGAAGTAACGAAAGCACCTCCCTTTTTCTCCCTGAAGCCTTGTCAGCCTCTTTGTGTTATTATATCTAGAGAAAAAAAGAAGGAAAGAAATAGTGTTTTCTGGAGTAAAATGAGGTGTCACTTTTACCCCAAATGAATATGAGGCTTACAAAGATAAGCATAAGGTCCTGCAACTGGGACAGAACCATCTCAGGCTGCAGGATGGGCCGGGGTTTGAGTGGTTGAACAAAACCTCTGCCGAGAAGGCCCTGGGAGCCCTGGTGGGTGGCAGGCTGAGGACAGCAACAAAGGCAGACTGTGCGGGGGCCTGGACCAGGTCATGTGTGGCCAGCACACCAAGAGAGCTGCTTATGTCACTCTATTCACGCATATTAAGTCATATCTGGAAGACTGAGTCCTGTTTGGTCCTCCTTACTTCCAGAGAGACATTGAAAAACTGGTGAGGGTCCAGCAAAGAGCGACCAAGATGGTTGTTAACGGGATGCAGACCTTGTCAGAAGAAAGCTTGAAGGAACTGGGTTTGTTCCATGTGGTGGAGAGCGCTCACGGCATTATGATTACAGCCTTCCAACAACTAAAATGTTCTCCATAGAAGATGGAGATCTCCCAGGACAGGGCAACAGGCACAAGTGGCTTCAGGGGAAATTTCACCTGTTTATATAGGAAAAAAATCATTATCATGAGAAAAAGTAAACAAAGGAACAGGTTACCCAGAGAAGTGGTGGAACCTTCCTCACTAAATTACTTGTCTTGACAGGCCCCTGGATAATCTAATCTAAAGCCTGCTTTCAATAGAAGTTTGGAGCAGATAATCTCCAGAGGTTCCTTCAGACCCAGACTTTCAATGATTCCATGACTCTCAGGGGTTTTGTTCTGGCTAGAAAGCACAAAACAAACAAAATTCAATGCTACTAGAAATATATCATTTTTAATTAGAACTCCAAATTGAAAAGCAGACTATCCATGTAGTTTTAGTTAGGCTTACTCAAAATGTTATCTCCCAATGCACCTTCACTGAGAATTTTAAAACACAGTTATGAACTTTGTCGGTAAACATAGTTAGAAACATCTAGATGATTTTTGATGTCTTGTATGTTGTGTCTGTCATAAGGAGTAAATGGTGATAGAGTCAGGCATTTATTTGCTGGAATTCTACTTACAAACAATGTACGCTGTGCACTGTTTCTCTGAACACAACAGGAGGCAAACTGTAGGAGACAGTTTCTTTACTCTCAGTTCCCAGCACACTCTTATTTTTTTTCTTCAGGTCATGTTGCAAGTGGCCCTCAGGCTGTCAAATTTCTTTTTTCCCTTTCTGTGTGTTTCTGAAATGCTCATGGCTCTCAGACAGAGGCAGGGAGGGGGCTTGCAATAAGACTGATCCCTCTATTTTCAGAACATCAAGAAGTTATTTAGCTCAGACATTTCCATGGCTAGCAAACATTGTGCCCTGAAGAGAAAAGGTGAAGAATGGCCATTGTTACTAAAAACAAACAAACAAACAAACAAAAAGGGGGGGATTTTTGTGCCTTTGCTTCTGTTTGCACAACAGGACTGATGCTACACTAAACAGTTTCCAACGGATGAGATGCAACTGCAAAACCGTGCTTTTTACATTTACATTTACATGCTTGTAAATCACTAATCTGACCATTGCATGATAGTCAGTACAACATCAGCACGGTGCAAAAATCTATGTATTCTAAATTAATTGTAAAGTAGGTAGCTTACAGAGTTCAAGAGATAATCATAACCAGAATTGCCTTCCACTCGTATTACTGCAAGAATAAACTTCCTAAATGCCATTCACCACCTTTGTCTATGGTTGGGATGAAAATAAAAAGTCATCACCAGGTAATTTTACAGAAAAAAAAAAATAGTGAAAGAGGAAATAAAGGAATGCTGCATCATAACCAAATCATAACCAAATCACCAAATTCAAGCCCTGACAAATGTACACTCCACTAATGACAAATAAGAGTTTATATTTGTAAGTTATATAAGAAGTAAGCTATATTTACAAATTTGGAGAGTGTATTTTCATCTCTAAAAGAAATCTTTGCAGAAGCATTGAACATGGAGTAATAAAAAAAGCACAATCTTTGCTTTCAGCTCCACTCAGGGCAAATATTTGGGTAATTACAGTAAGATACCAGTGCAGTACATCCCTCTAATAAGCCACTATTGGAAAAATGTAATTTTTCCTCCCTTTCTCTGAAAGAATCTAGAGACTCATAGCAAAACACAGAAGAAAATGAAAATTTTGATAGGAGCAATGTATTTGCTCATATTTGCTGCACACACTTCAAGAATGAAGAGGCAAGAGCATGAAGGATGTTTGTAAACTTGAAAGAAATATCAGGAGAAACTGATACTGCAATCTTGCCTTATAGTTAGAAACCAGAGAAGCTCAATGAGATTCACTTCACAACAAAACAGGGATGAGGAACTTTGATCCCAGTCTTTAAGCACTTCCACTGAACAATGTCCAGTGCTAAAGGCTTTTAATCCAGAAAAGATTTAACAAGAAAAGTCAGAGCCAAAATCAGACCACAGTTAAAACATTTCACTTGAACTCGAGGGGTTGTTACAGATATGGATTCTCCAACCTCTGAACTTTTTTAGAAAAATCAGGTGTCTTTCTAATGAAATTTGCTTTGATAAAAAGCTTTCAAGCACTTGCAGTGGGCTGCTTTATTGTCGTGCTGACATTGCATTGGATTAGGGCACAGGAAACAATTGGGCTCTTTTTGTCTTAAAGTCTATGAAACATTGACATTGAAACATGCCAAAGTTTACTCTAATCATAGTTTGTAAATAATTATTTAAATATTACTATGCCATTGCTGCCACATTAAGTGTTATTTTCATGTAAATGACTATTGTTGTAAGAACATTTTGACCACTGTCCTCGGACTCACATATTTAAGGAATTATAATTTTACTGGGATATAGGAAATAGCGATATTCAATAGCTGATTGGCTCAGTACAAGCTGCAAAAATTCTGATAAAGAGGCTAAAATGTATTTACATCATTCCCCACTGACATATTGGCCTGAAATCCCAGTTGCTTTTTGAGAGTTAAGAACCTGTAATGTTCTACCATTTTTTAACTATTGAGTATATTACTTTATGAGGTTGAGTGAAAATGGACTTTATTATTTTTTATTTTACTTTACCAGACTTTATTAGACTTTATTTCATTAAACCCTTCACAAACTCAAATACTGAAAAACAACAATGCACATGAATATTATAACAAAACATATATGTTTATTGCTTTCCAATTTCGTCAGCACTTGACAAACTACTTGATAACCATTGAATTTTCATTACTTTCATTGATCAACTCCTTTTAATTCAACACATGAATAAGCTAAAAAGTAAAGAGCCAAAACAAAATTCGCAGACAAAATCCTTTATAAAAGAACTTCTCCTCATACAAAATCTTCCAGCATAATTATGCTGCTATAGTTATGATGGTATAAATTCCCCTGTGGACACTTGTATTATAAAGGCCTTCATACAAGATTAAAAAGTGTCCACAAGGCATAATTATACTACTATAGTCTCTGGTATATTTCCTCATATAGAAACGACCTTTTAAAATCGAAAAGGGAGGTTATGTGGGAGAAAAAGAAAAGAAAAACAACCCTTTGATTTCCTAAAGTAGAAATTTTATGAAGTTTTCTCCTCCTCAGTTCTAGCACTACACTAGCACGCACAAAAAAAGATCACGAATATGGAAAAAAAGGTTCCTCAAATGATTCACTTCACTGACCTCCTGTTGAGTACATGGAGCCAAACTGGTATCACAATAACTTGAGGACATTCACCAAGGCTTGGGAATTTTTTGAACATCTAGATCATTTCTCCTTTTAATACTGTTGCTACATTTGATTTGTGGCATGTGTGATCATCAACTTGGCAAAGAGGCTTCTGCAAGCTGTACTTTAGTACTAAATTGTTTTGTGCTACAGCATAAGAATGGATCCGGGGTCTCAATACCATAATGAGGGAGGAAATGACATAATTACAGTAGTTTTTGTGTTCTCTATATAAAGATGAAAATAATAGGTCTGATCTTATCCTAGTTCCTTCGCTTTGTAGCTCTGTGTTTAGAAAGTCTAACTAGTATGACTTTCAGTTCTCAGAGCTTGTTTAAACTTATAAAAAAAACTATGTCTGTACAGGAGTTAATGGACGGTATCCAATCATAATTCTTTTCAGAAAGGTTTTACATAAAGGGTTAAATAAAAGTCTGCTGAAATAAACTAATTTTAACTCTGCATTTCCCTCAGGTTCTCATTATGAAAGAAACCTAAGGTTTTCTGGATGACTTCAACTGCATATTTTCTTTCTTAATATAGTTCATTTTATTGAAGTGCAGTGTTTTCTAGTTTTTTTCTAGGTTTCAGTGATTTTTTGCATAACTGATACATTTTTAACATGTTTTAATAAGAATATTCTAATATGTTCATTCAGCTTTTTACTGAGAGCTTCTCGGCAGGACATTTTCCTGAATTTCTTTTCTTCAGAGTTTTTAATTTTTCAAAATGTCACCATGAGCACTGAGAAAGAATCACGTGGATACGTTTTTAGTAATCACAATATACATAGTAAAGCAGTTAGTTACAACACTTTTCAGTATCCTTGTACCATCACAATACTACGAGTGGTCAAAAGCAAAGAAGCTTATTTATTTACAGCTGATTGCTAGATCAGAGATTTCCATTTTATCTGAAGACTGGAGAGTTCTTCCTGCTGAGTCCCAACTAGAGCGAGGTAGATTTAGATGAAGGAAGGGGTGACACGGTGCAACAGCTGAGAGCTTCAGTAATCCTGTTGCCTGCTGAGAAAATCAGCCTTGGGGGCTCAAGTAGCTGTGATATCTACTGCCATTCAGCGGGCCTGTGCTCAGCTTCCCCTCTGTCACCCTGTGCCTAGGCCAACGCGCAGTGTCTTCGCCTCATGGCGGCGCAGCCTGGTCGTGGGTCTAGCAATTCATATCGCCAGTGTCATGAAGAGTATTTTTTAAAATGTCAGTATTTTTAAAAACACTGTAAGTTCTGGCTAAGTGAGGATGGGACCCTCCTACCCGCAACAGACTGAGCGCTTCAGAGTTACCTGATGTCGCAACAGGCCTTACAGTTGTTCACCTCACCTTGGTTACTGCATATACAACCATTATTAGTTACAGTTACAAGGTTAATGAGTTTTCTTAACTTCAAGCAAGTTTTGTTAATTTCAAGCAATTTCTCTAATTCTAACCTTTGCATAAAAATTTGATTTCGGTTATATGGTGAATCTGAAGCATCTAAGTTTCTAAGAAAATTCCATATAGGCTAATTAAAACCACAAATTTCTTACAGAAAATATTAAAAATAATTTCCTTGAAACAATGGATGCTCCTCTAAAGCTACAGAACATCTATCTTATCCTCAAAGATGAAATAAGGTCAAGAGAATACATTTTGCATATATATACATCAGATGGCTTGTCCTTGCTTGTAGCACAAGACAAATGCTCAAAGGGGGAACCTGCTCCTCCATCACCTCTCAGTGCTTTAATAAATACACTTTGAATAAAGCTTCAGAGCAACTGAAAGCACCAACCTTAACAGTCTGCTGGGGTGCAAACACATCCTCCTGTTTACCTTGCTGCAAGATCTGTACACTTCGGAGAGACCTAGCTATAGACACATGCCTACTTCCTCCCACCGCATCTGCTAAGGGCATAAGACCTACAGCTCTCCCTTCAGCATAACTGTACTCCAATGCACATTTTCCCTTCTCAGAAATTTCCACTCAAGAGATCTCCTCAGGTCTTTTAGCTGGTCTCCTAAATCCGGTCACGCTGTGGTGCACAAGCCTCCAGAACGGCTTATCCCAAGACTGGACCCTTAATATAGTCCTTCTTATCAAAAGTTTCTGGAGACAGAAATTTCAGGCAGCCTCCTATACCTCAATAGCTAGATACAGAAATAAATGCTGAACATCCATGCAATTAATAGAAATGTCCTTTGCATTCTCTACAACAGAGCCCAAATTTACCCACAGAGCTGTGAACAACACCTTTGTGTTTGGTAAATACAGGCAGCTGTGTCCAAACTGTACATAGAAAGGACAACTCAAAAATACTGTGTTCTTACTACAGCTGAAGACACTGCTGGGCAAACTGTTCTTCTGCATATGATAGACTGGGGACAAAAAAAAAACACCACCACCACCAACAACATAAAAACCCCAGCAAAACCTCAGTGTTCTCTACTATAGGAGTAATTTAGTCTTATGTACTGTTAATATCATCAAATTAACCAGTCACATTTAAGGACTGCAATTTACAGATGCCGATACGTGTGTCTATCAGCAACAACACAGGCTTTAAAATCCTACAAATTGTTTTAGGAATTGAAGAGAGATTGACAGTATCTCTATTTTGTAATGCCAACTTTTTGAACACTTTGCATTTGTCATGGAATGTATGACAGCGTTGGCAACAGCTCCCAGCTAGCACTGGTCTCAGTTGTGAAAACCGCTGCATAAACAGAGAACTAGAGATGGTCTCAACCTCACAGAATTTGAGGTAGTTGCTGTATGGGAGATGTATTGGTACTCAGGACAAAGCACAGTAATATCAGAGAACTCCGCAGCATATAGAAAATAAGCTCTTCACAATTTTGTAGGCTGTGCACATGGACACATTCTCTCTTTTCAGTAACTCAGGCTTATATTATCTCTACAGACTTTCAAAAAGATGAGATAGTCACAGTATTTAAACCACTAACAATCTATGCTGCCAATCTGCCAGCCCCCTGTTCCTCAGAATGTTTCACCTTGGCTGAAAACTATCGGTTCTCATGGCTAAGAGCACCGAGGTCCATGGCTGGCTGTAATGCATTCCACCAGACAGCCCTTATGAATATTTTAGCTGAACTTTCTTCTGTCCTTGTTGTTCTTGCCAACCACAGGCAGAACATTTTAGAGACAATAACAATTCCCCTGAGTTTTAGATGCTGTACTATTCAATACTCAACATCAAAAAAACCTCTCTCTAAACTCAGTTTCATCTCGTATTTTCCTTCATCCTAACCTACAATTAATAGCAAGGACTTGTGCTACTAGCTGAGGCACTAGCTGAAATTGCCACATTCTATTAGCATAGGAGAAGTAGCACACTGGAAATAGGGCTTCATTCACTTTAATCCACTAGTTGGTTGCCATAAATACTTTTCTGTAAAACATGGAATTTTGAATACTCCACAGACATTATTTCTCTTTCATGAAGATGTTTGTTTACTTTGGCAGTGATTCCCTTGGGAGAAACTCTAATGACTTCCACTACCAAAAAAACCCCAAACAAAAAAGAAACAGAAACAGCCACTAGCGAGCAAGAAAATATTAGTATAATGTGCTGGTTAAACTCCAGGGCAAAAAGGGAGAAAAAAAACAGTCAATCAGTG
The DNA here is from genome assembly GCA_032353885.1 of Nothura maculosa. Classification (NCBI taxonomy): domain Eukaryota; kingdom Metazoa; phylum Chordata; class Aves; order Tinamiformes; family Tinamidae; genus Nothura; species Nothura maculosa. Next base: position 9,758,478 of record JAUBOD010000327.1, read on the forward strand.
GCTTACATTCTTCTGACCAGAACCCAAATCCTTGAAGTTTAGCAGGAAGCGCAGCCCTCGTGATATAAGCAGGCCTTTGAATAAGGGACAAAAGGCTGCCCATCTACTCTGAATTTGAAGATTGGAGTCTAGATTTTTACCTTTAAAGAAAAAGCACCATAATGTAGGCATGGGGAGAACAAAATAGAGCAAACAGTGTCAATCCAGAGCGCTCTCTGCTTTTAATTTCAATCTGACATACAGTGATCAAACAAAGGTTTCCTTCCCAATTTTGTTACGTCTGGATTGTTAATTTTTCTTTTAATGAAAAAAGCATGAGGAAAATATGTAAGCTACTGTGAATCAACAGAATGCTCACTATCGTGAGGAAAAAACTTGCCTGCCTTCTTCATGGGAATGTATAGAGGTCATTATTTCCAGAGTTTAAAAACATCAAGAACAGAAGAATAGAAAATAAAACACACTGATACAAAACTGCAGACCTCTTTTTAAAAATTATTTATTTGCCTGTGAAATGTAAAACCACATCATCTACTTTGCTATATGAATAATCTGCAGCCCCAGACCATTTTCCACTTCAGGGGAAAAAAAAAGCCATTAAAGAAAACCAACTTTAAGGTTAAGGGGAAGCAGCTCTATCAAAAGTGCAGTTAGTCATGTATTTTTGTTTCCAGTTACAACAATGTGCAGTTCCTGGAATGCACATGCAGGCCCGTTTCAAAACTTAAGCAGAGGAATGAGGCAGATCTATGTCACAGACCACAGGACACCAGGCTGTACTTCCCTAAAGCAGCCTGACCATAGGTTAGATGTAAATAGTTAATAAATAGATCTCTTTAAAGGCCTGGGGACTAGTGTGAGACAGAGCTACTTAGACAGAAAATATGGAAAAATGAGTCCAGGAACAAACAAGAGATGAGGATATAAAAAATGAAGAAAGAAATTAGTAAAGAGAAGAGGTAAGAATTAGTAAAGGAGGGGGTGGGGAAGCAGCTGGTACTAAAATACTGATTTCCTTGGGAGTTTTAGAAGCTTGGAAAAGGGGTCACATGGACTGGTAAATCATGGGAAACTTCTCTAAATACTGTGTGCTGTAGAAAGAATCATTTGCTTCTCTGTGCCAAGCCACTCCACAACACAAAGGTTTTTGAAGCTGTAGCCATGTTTTACTTGCAACATGCACAGATTTGCTAAAAAAGCAACTTTTAGTATGAAGCGAGTACAAAGATTATTTTCATGTTAGTGTGTTACTTGCAACCCATATTTAAAATCCCAGCCACAGTGATTTTCCAGCTACAGATTGGGAGGTAAAAAGCGGATTCTGGCAGCAGTCATAGTGTTAATTTCTTTTTTATATGTTAGGTTCCTGATACTCTGGTATTTCAGTATTAACTTTCATAATGAGGAAGCACTGAAGTAATTCCGCATTCATGTAAGAGTCTACGTGACCATAGTTAAATTTTTATCAGTTTCATGGTAACAGGCATTTGGACGTGTCTAATTAGAAAAATATACAGATTCTGCCCACAAAAATTTACGCTTTCTAAAGAAACTAAACCCACAAACTGTTCAGAAACAGCATCTTGGCATGGTCCTTTTCATCTCTTCTAACTGCTAAAAGGAGTTTTCTGCTCAAGCAATAAATAAATAAATAAAAATTAAACAGTGCACCATGCCAGACCAAAATCCTCTCACGCACGACCCTCTTTGCAGTACTGGCAAGTAGCTGGTGTCACTCTCCCTGTTTTATAGGAAGAAAGACCTGAAGTTGTAGGAGGCAGTGCTGGAAGAGGTGATAACCGCTCAGAGGCAACACGCAGGAGTCACTGCCTTGATGATGCTTCTCATGTCGCCTGCATTCCAGGTCCATCTGCTTGAGAATCATTACTGTGCACTCCATTGCCATTTGTCTGTCTATTTTCTTTTGTATAGCACTGCCAGTTCGGTATGGCACAAAGAACTGAGCACACAACACAAATTACAATTATGTAGAACACAGATGCAGAAAGTTATTCACTGTCTTGAGGTTCTGACTGAAAGCTTGCAGGGTTGTCAGCCCTGGCTCCACCACAGGCACAGGCCTCCCTGGTGAAGCTGATGCCTGGCACATTTGCTGCAAGAAATACAGAGTCAGGTTCGTTAATGGTTGTAGAAACTGTAAGTTAGATATATTCAGCTTCATGTAATTACTGACAGCTTGTTTTGCAACATCTAATTTTAAAAAATCATTGTATATGTAGTGTGTATAACATATAGTTTAGCATTCATGTAAGTGTACCCTCATTGCATGAGAGTGACCAGCAAACATTAAGATCCTGCTTTCCCAACTCACTCGGATTAGCTGGAGTGCCCTCTCCTTTGGGCTCTCAAACTTCTCCAATGAAAGGAGGCATTTAAGGAAAAACAAATCAGGAAAGAATCGAATGACTACATAAGGCAAAAAAGGGATAGCATGTGAAAGTCAAAGGGTCAAAAAATGCAAAAAAAAAAAAAGAGACCTTGGGAGGGAAACTAAGGAACTACAGCACTGTGCATGGAACCCATTATTTCTGGAAGATACCAGTGACCCACTTAAGAGAGTTAATGTGGCTGAGGAGAAATAACAAGCTCCTGACATACACCAAGAGAGCGGCCTTCTGTAACAGGCTGTGAGGTCTCTTGGTTTGGCTCGGTACAACTGATCTTATTTTTATTAGAGTCAAGAAACAGTGAGCATATGTCACCAGAGCAAGAAGCATCAAAGAACACGTGGATCCTGCAGTAAGCCGTAAGCTTTTCTCATAATCCAACAGAGGGAGAAAGATTAAGTTTCTCTCCCTAAAGGTGCCTATATTAGGGTAGGATGAATCATCCTTTGGTAGCACCTGTCTTTTGTGTTTATAGAGGAAGATTCAGGGTGGATGCTTAATTTTTACATGGTTAAAATTAGATGAGATTCATCCCTTGAAAGTTGTTTTAATAAACCTGGAAATTACAGCTGTAATTGTGGTAGGCAGATACCACAGTAGAGATAAGCCCACACACAAGCCCTGAGTGTTCCTGTACTGCAGCCAATTTGAGAAGACTGACTTAGACGTGGGCAACACAGTAGCTGTTTTGAGGGAAGAATCATAGAATCACAGAATGCTTAAGGTTGGAAAGGACCTTGAAAGATCATCCAGTCCAACCCCCTGCACACGTAGGGTCACCCAGAGCATGTGGCACAGGGCAGCATCCAGGCAGGTTTGAAGATCTCCACAGGAGACTCCACAACCTCCCTGGGCAGCCTGTTCCAGCGCTCTGTCACCCTCACTGTTCAGAAATTTTTCCGTAAGTTCCTGTGGAACTTTCAGTGCTTTGTTTTGTTTCCTCTAGTTCTATCGGTGGCCACTGCTGAGGAGAGGCCGGCCGCTGGAAAATGGGCTCAGTTCAGAGGGAAAGGGCAGAGCTGCTGGCCCGCTGGTACAACAGCAGCCAGACGAGTTCCTACACCGTGTGGAAGCAGCAGCCGGCTCTAGCCGTGCCTGTCATTAGAGGAGGAGGAGGCATTAGAAGACCTGGGCCACGGCTCTCCAAGCACCCTGGGTAAAGGACGGCCTCTGTCGAGGCCTGCACCTGGGTCCCGGGCGTGTGACACACAGCAAAGCCCGATGCTGCCAGTTCTGCAGCTCGCAGGGAGGTTTATGAGGAGGGCGGCAGCCGTGAAGCAGCTGACGGGCTGCGCAGGGTGTGCTTGGCTGGCAGCATTTACTCAGCATGCCATCATCCGTAGGCCCTGGTCTGCATTTTAGCACTGTCTGGATGGCTACAAAGCAAAGGAACAGAATGGCCTCCAGTATAATGGACTGTCCTCAACAATCAGGCAAAAATACAATAAACATGGAACCTGTTCCTCTGTGATGAAAATATATTGCTATGCTAAGCGCATGGATACCCCAACACATGCACCCACACAGGTTTTCCCCTCAGTACAAAATTGTGGTCACCAAGATGGCAGCGGGCGCTGAATCAAACTTTTTTGGTGCATTCTGTGCATGCAACAAGCACACAGGGATAGAGCAGCCGCTGCACCGGGCACCCCCAGCCCAGCAGCCAAAGGGGGCGCAGGCGCCCAGCGCCCCACAACCCCACAGCGCCCCCCCCGCCCCGCGGCCCCGCCCCCAGGCGCCTGCGTCAATGCAAATGAGCGGCTCGGCCCCGCCCCTGCCCCCGGGCGGAGCAGAGCTACGTGCCCGCGGGAGGAACCACCGCGCGGGCCGCCCCCGCTGCCCGTGTCCTGAGCAAGGAGGGCGCGCGGCGGCCACAGCGTTTCGTTCTCTGCGCTGACAGAGAACGCGGCGCCGCTCAGTGCCGTCCCCGCGGGGCGCGCGGGCAGGACAGCGCGGCACGCAAAGCCCCCCCCCCCGCAGCGAGTAGTCGCGCCCGCCGCACTCGGCGGCCAGGCGCGAGCGGCCGTTGCGCAGGAGCCGTGGGGCGGGGCCCGGCTCCTGAATTATTCATGAGGGGCGTGGCGGCGCGGCTCGTTTCCCAGGAGGGGCGGGCCGGGGGGCGGGCACTGTGACGTGGCAGTGACGAACGTTCCGCCGTTCTTAAAGCGGGGGGCGGCCGGCGCCGCGCCGCTCGTGGGGGCGGGGCGGTGCGCGCAGCGGTGACAGCCCCGCGGTGCCGGCCCGCGAACCGGCCCAAGGCCCGGCCCGGTTGTGTAGCGAGCGGCCGCCATGGCGGCGGGCGGGAGCCGTGCGGCGCCGCCCGCGCTCCTCTAGCGAGGGCCGCCTGTGGGACAGCGGGGCCTGCCCGACCCGGGGGGGAGCGGGGCGTAAATGACCTTTGAGGGAAAAAACGCTGAAAAGAGCGTTACTTCTAGCCCAGAGCGTGGCGGAGATGGCTGGGCGCAGCAGCGCCCTGTTCTAGGCGGGGGCGGCGGCGCCTGCCCCGGCCTCGCCGCGCACCCGCGGCCTTTGTCCCGTCGGCGCTGCGGGGAGGCGGCCCCGGCGCTGCGGAGCCCCCTCCGCCCATGGGCGACCAGGGCCGCGAGCCCCCAGGGACGGCGCCCGCCGGCCCCGGGCCGCCGTTGGGGGCAGGAGGCGGCGGCTACGCCCGCTCCTTGCCCTGCCTGGCAGCGGCCGCCGCCTCTCCCTCCTCCTCCTGCCCCTTCTCGCCCGCTGTAACCGGTTCCTCCGGCAGCGGCGGCGTGTCCGGTGCGTCGCCGCCGCCGCCCTCCCTGTTCCTGCCGGCGGCCGCTGCTGCGCATCACCCAAACATGCAGGATGAGCTGCTGCTGGGGGTGACACAGCAGCGGGCAGGCGGCGAGAGGCTGGGCAGCAGCCCCGCCGCGGGACACCCCCCTCCCGGCCACCCCTCCTCTGACTTTAAACCCAGTCTCAGCCCCCACCAGGATTTAAACAAGCAGCAACCGCAGCAGCCGCCGCCTCAGCCGAGCCAGAAGAGGAAAGAGTTTAAGCAGCCGCCGCCGCCGCTCAGCAGCCCAGCCCAGCTCGGCAGCAGCCACCCCCTGAATAACCACCACCCCCCAGACTATCATCACCACCCCCCGCAGCAGCAGCAGCAGTTCAGCCACCCCACTGACAAGTACCAGCAGCAGGAGCACAGGCAGCAGCAACAGCAGCAGCAGCTCCCGCTCCGCAGCGCTCGCCCCCCGGAGCCGCCGCCGCCGCCGCCGGGGGACTACGCGCCGCGCCAGCCCCGCGGCGCCGCCGAGCGCGGCGGAGCGGAGCGGATCGGCCCTCCGTGCGCGGCCGGAGCGGCGCCCGCCGACCCCAATGTGGGGGTGGCGGCCGCCGCCGCCTGCGTGAACCCGCCGCCGTCGCCTCCTCGCCTGCAGGCGAGAGCCGCGCTGCCCCCCATGGAGTCCCCCCCGAACAGCCACTTGCTGGGCAGCCCCGGCGCCCTGCTGCCCGGCGGCCTCGGCTCCGGCTTCAGCAGCCTGCAGAGCCCGGAGATCCCCAGCCCCCATCACCAGAGCGGGGGCGGCTCCTCCTCGGCGGCTTCCCCTCCTCCTCCGCCGCTGCCCGGCTTCGGCACCCCCTGGTCGGTGCAGACCTCGTCGCCGCCTCCGCAGCAGACGCAGCAGCCTCCGGCCTCCAGCGGCGGCGGGCAGATCAGCGCGATGCCGCCGCCCAGCCCCGAGTCGGAGACCAGCTTCTACCCGGGGATCCCGTCTTCGATCAACCCCGCTTTCTTCCAGAGCTTCTCGCCCGTGTCTCCTCACACGCCCTGCGCCGGGCCCTTCAGCAGCCCCTTCTCGGCCGCCGCGCCGCCGCCGCAGATGAATTTACCTCAGCAGCAGCAGCAGCAGCCGCCGCAGCCGCCGCAGCAGCAGCAGAACCGCCGCTCCCCCGTGAGCCCGCAGCTCCCGCACCACCACCAGGCAGCGGCGGCGGGCGCCGCCGTCCGGC
>JAUBOD010000327.1:9765109-9780809 GCA_032353885.1 Nothura maculosa
CGCGTTTTCCCGTTAAAACGCGGCCTCGGCGTTAGGTGCCCCGGCAGCGGCCGCGCCCCGGGGCCATCGCGGAGGGCGCGCGGGTTTCCAGGCGCTCGCTTGGAGCCGCCGGCAGCGGCACCGCCACCCGCCGCCGCCGCAGGAGAGCCGCGCGTTACCGGCCGCGTTACCGGCCCCGCCGGCCCGCGCTGCGGCCGCGTTACCGGTCCGCGCCGGGGAACGCGGGGCCGCGTCGCGCGGAGCCGCCCGCTCCTGCGCGGCCCCCTCGCCGCGCCGCTCAGCGAGGCCCGCGTCGCGCAGGCCGCTTCCCCGCCTGTTTCGTTCATTCTAGTAGAAAACGCTGTCATTTTAATAAATCCCGCATTTGATAAAGCACCGCTTTGGGTAACGGCCCCCGCTGCCGCAGCGCTGGTGCGGATGCGCAGCTGGCAGGGGGCTGTCCCGGGCAGCGCCGGCTCCAGGGGACGGGAATTTCCTCCGGTGCGGGTTGCAGGTGAACTCAGCACCGTGACAGCGGCGCGGGCAGCGTCGGAGCCTCGCGGAGCTTCGGCGTTATCGCCACGGGTTGTTTCACAACAGGGCGCCTGCCTCTCCCCAAATTCCTACCCAAGTATTCAAGTTTTACAACATAATTATCTATAATTATATAGAATAGGATGCTTGCCCGATCACTTGACCAAAAATGGTCACAGTGGGTTTTTTGTTTGTTTGCTTTGGTGGAGAGGTTATATTTTTATCTCTGTGTTTTCGGAGTTCAGCCTTATCTTATACACAGCATATTGACGTGCTTCAGATTTTTAAGTCATTGGAGTTACTTGGAGCTGAGCTCTGGGCTGTGCTTGCGCTTTGCCCCTACAGCAGGGCGGAATTGAGGGTCTTCCCCTGCACCCCCTTTGTACATTTAGGGGAAAAGCATTTCCAAGAGCAGCCAGGTTTGAACACAGCAAAGACAAATATTGGTCTTTGCTGTCAGCCGGGCTCAGTGGGTCCACCTCTTGGTAGTATGACAACCACTATAGGTCACTTTATTTAGCACAAGTTGTGTGGTAGGAATAAAAACTCTTAATCCTGTAAAATCTTTGTTCTAAACAGAGCTTATGTTTTCAGACTGGGAAGCATGGTAATAGTGAGCTTGTTAGATACAGAAATGCTTCATACTCCTCCTAAATGAGAAAGAAATCCTCTGACAGCAACAAAGGAACAGATTCTACCCTTGAAGATTTCCTCAAACAGCCTTGTTCATTACTGATGAAATATTTGAGCAATAGCTCCACAATAATGCACTATAATGTGGAAATACTAAAGCGATTTCTTCAAACACATTCTCTTTGTACTAATCAGTTTGGTGATTTTTTTCTCTTATATGGTAATACTGAGTGTGATGGGCAAAATATTGTAAGGAGAAAATTCTAGTGTCTGAAGAGTAATTTTCTAAATTTGCTCTCACTATTCTGTTTTCCTAAATATAAAAAAAAGTGGCCAGTCTCCTTGAAAAACCTTGTTTTTTATTTCTATAATACAGTATCATATCAGTTTGCTTAAATGTCTTCAACCTTTTTGTAACAGTTGTGGAAATGTTTTACAGTAAAAGTAAAAAGCAATCCTAGTTACTACTAAAGTGAAGATCTAAATCTTGAGAGAATTTGAAATGATGAAGATCTAAAACTAAATACTGCTTTTTTTAGCATATGTATGTGGGGGAGTATGAGTCTATATTGAGTTCTCTTTCTTAACTCAGTAATTTATACATTATTAGTAAAGTACCATTTATAGAAATCTGAGCATTAATTTTGTGATTTTTTTTTAACCTAGAAAAAGCAATCATAGATTTTGAAAATAATGTGGATGAATCTTTCTTTTTAGCCTCTTCTGAAGCAGTCGCCCTGGAGCAATCAGAGTAGTGGCTGGAGCACAGGAAATATATCCTGGGGAGGAATGCATGGCAGAGACCATCGCAGAACTGGAAACATGGGAATTCCAGGAACTATGAACCAGATCTCTCCTTTGAAGAAGCCCTTTTCTGGTAATGTCATAGCTCCTCCTAAATTCACTCGCTCCACTCCGTCATTGACACCAAAATCGTGGATTGAAGATAACGTTTTCCGAACTGACAACAACAGTAATACTCTCCTTCCCTTACAGGTAAGGATGTATGTAACTGGTGCATGTTGAAAGAACCTTGCATAGCATTTTGGCTTTATCCCACATAAAGAAACATTAAACAGTCAAAATTGTCCTATTGTTAGGTTGGAAGAGTGTATATTTGTATATTAAGTTTGAATCCTAAATTGTAACTAACCCCAGTATTTTGGGTGTATGTATTCATAGTTGTATAATTCTTGTAGTTAGCACAGAATACTGACTGTCCGAAAAGATAGGAATGTAGCTGCTGACACGGTGGTAGAGGAGCAAAACACGCTTAATCTAGCAAGTATTTTGCCAGCGCCCTAGGAAGGTACTCCTATGCTTCTAAAGCCTTCCTAGCTCAGGATTTTGTTGTGCACCTGTCCTTGTTCAGAGGTGTTCCTTCTGTAGACAGCTCTGAGACTTTGCCATCTTAGTCTTTTATTAGTATTCTAGTCTGACATTCGCATGTTAGTGAGGTTTTTTTTTTTTTTTTTTCCCTTCTTCCTCCCCTTTCCTTCTAGCAGCTTTTGCCTGTTATTTTTTGGCTGGAAGCCCTGAGATTTAGAAATATTAAACAGGAGGAAGTGTGGCTTAAAGCTTAAGAGCTGGTTTCAACTCCTCAGTTTAGCCACTGACTTCATATGTGACTTTAGGCAAGTCACTTAACTCGGACCTCAGGTACCTGTTGGTAAAATGGCTTATTTTCTATTTCAGTCTGTATTTATTTAGCTGTATTATTTCTTGGCAGGAGATACCTTTTAGGTTTGAATCCCCAAATCAGTAACCATTGTATCTAGGGTTTTATTTTAATCCAAAAATCCTAGGCAACTTATTTTTTAAAAATGATGTATTTAAAAGCCGATAGCAGATTGTTTCCTAAATTTTTGTACGTTAATTTTCCATATTCCTATGGCACCTTCTTTTGTCTTGCACTGAGTTACAGGAAAAAAAAGAAAAAGGAAGAAAATAATACAGAAGGAAAACAATAACAATGATTTTTATCTCCACAAATGATAGTACAGCTGCTTTGGTAAGGTTTTGCACTGAGTAGCCTAGACTTTGGTTTGTTATGGTTGTCATAGACTCTCAACAGCTGTATTTGCATCAATAAGCAAGCTAATCTCAGTGCAGCTGTGTCAAGAAAGCTACAACAGTGGCAAAAAAGGACTGTTTTTGCTATGTTTTAGGCACAAATGACCATGTATCACTCTTATCCCAGTGAGCTCTACAATATACACAAGCCTAATGGCGATTTTGGGCACAACTGAATTCTACTGCCAATGTATCCACCTGAGCTGATCCACCGAAGCCTGTAACAGGCTTTGCATGTTCTGTGAAGACCTTTTCTATGAAGTAGCCCTGCTAATTGAAATAGCATTGAATAATTTTTGGTTAAGCAAAAAGAGAGAAAAAGATGACATTATTTATGTATTCATCTGGAGCTATTAAAGAAGAGATTACACATAGCTTATATTTTGCAGAAAAGAGCTCCAAGAACATTTTAAATTAAACACTGAGGGAACGTACAAACACGTTAGCATAAAGACCTGAGTTAAAGGTGCAAATGCCATCGTAGACTGAAGCTGCAGTGACGCATACCTTGGAATTCATATACCAGGCACCAGTCTCTAATACACAAACTTGTTCAGTGTGCTTTACAGGCCGGTATGACCATTTGGACCTTCAAAAGCTTTTACAGTTGTCATCCAGTGTAGAAGAATTTGTTTCCAGATCTGTGTGAAATCTTTTGCATTCTAGCTAGAATACTATACAATCAAAATAATTTCTAATTCAGTGTTAAGTCATAAACAGTAGAGTAGAAAAAAATCCTTGAAGTTCAACCCTGTAATAATTACATTTTTTTTTAATATGCTATCATAGGGAAATAGTGACAGTATACCATTTTTTTAATTGGTCTTGTCTGTGAGCACCAGAGCAATCAGAGTTATTTGTCTATAAGTATTTGTGTTGTAGATCTCTCTGTGTTTAAATCTTCACATATAAAGCCAAAGTTACAGAACACAGTAAAAATATTCTGATTTAAGAACTTGTATTATTATCTACTGCCATTAAGGATGTTTCCTTAAGTTATTTTGCTATGTTGAATTTGTTTTGATTTTTCAGTTGCCATACTATCATTAAACGGGTAATTCCTTGTGACTGCTGTATTTTAAGAGTCACAGAGAAGAAGTTGAGATGGAGTTTAGAGCTCATGCTTCTTTTCATCAGGACTTAGGTTGGCAATTGCAATGCTGTCAAACACCCATCTAGTTAATTCGTACTGTGCTTTCTCCTTCCATAAAAGGCTGAGGTATTTAGATTGAGGATTCTTAAAGATACAGTAGTGATTTTAGAAGAAATTCAAGAATACTGGTCATTACAGTTGGACAGTTTGAAAGTCTTACTTCAAAACATTTATGTGTACGTATATGTGGAAGTTGGCTATCTCTTTCAGGGCTTCCACGGAGTGACCACATCTTAGTATGTCTGTTGGCCATGTATGCAGCATTCACAGGCTTGCAGATTTCTTCTCCATGTGATCACAAATTGTTGTTTTAAAATGCAGCAGTTATTTTGTACGGGATGTGCTAAAGCACTCGTCCTCCAACCTTCAACTGGTTTGAGTTTAGAAAATGGAAGCAATACAATGACCTCACTGACTAGCTTTCTGCAGACTAACTAATTTTGAAATTTGTGTGTTTTTTGCAAAAAAAACCTGAGTGAAAATTCAGCACAATCATCTGCCCAACCAGGTGCTCTAAGACATGTACCTGGTGTAAACAAGAGTCAGAGGCATCATGCTCAAATTCAGAGCTTTTTCTATCCATTTGCAGCTTTTTCCGCGGTGTTTGCACTGATGGCCGGTCCACAATATAGAACTGATATTAATTATGGGGAAAATAATATTGTTTGGTGTTAAACTAATATACCAGTGACAATAAATGCCATTGCTGATAAGAGTAAGACATTATATGGGTTGCTTGAAAGAATGAAAGCAGATTTTGTTCTTTACAGTTAAAACTGAAACGCATCCCCTCTGAAGTTGTATTCACAGTGGCCACGTTAGCTGCAGTAAAACTACTTTTGCTTTTGTCCATTCTGAAGGACATCTTTCAGAGGAATCTTCCAGAGCACAAGATTTTTTTCTCTTTTTAAATAAAGTTAAACACACACCATGGCAATACTAATTGTGAGCAGAGGCAAGCCAATAGTCAAATTTTACTTGTGTGAATATTTGTAAGAGACTTTTCCCCTTCAGGTCTTTAAGATGGCAAACATGACTTTACTGGAATCATTAAGGAATAGTTAAACATGGCAGAGGTTCGCACCATCTAACTTAAGAATTTGATACAAGAGCCTATTTCACTGTCCTTAGAGAGAATCTAGGCTGCTTATTTAGATAATCTCATACTTTAGAAGAATGTACCTGTCACAGATGACCTTACGCAGCCCCTAATACTGCAGCTAGGCACTTAAATTACCCATCAAGAAATCAGACAAGCTGTGTATTGTTCTCTTTTATTCCATGATCTCAAGTAATGAATAAATAAATAGAGAGCATACAGCGAAAAGATAAAAATACATTTCTAATCCTAGATACAGATCTCTCCATTCATTTCCAAAAAACTTGCTTTAGGCATTTCCATGACCAAAACAAAGTGTGGAAGTCACTGTTTTATGTATTCCATGTTTTTTCATTAACATGCTTTGGATGAGGAAAATAATTAACCATTTCTAATATATTCTTAAATTGCAGTGACTGCTAAACCTATTTGAATTTTGATTACCAAGTTTAATGTTTCTTCTTATCTTGCAAACTAGTATATTAAAAGCTATTGTAACACCTTAATAATAAGGTTCAGTGTTTAACTGTATTTTCATTCTAGTGAAACACGCTACCTTCTATTAAAACAAATACGAATTTTGTTTCTGGGTTTCTTCTGAGTTCAGGAAATACACTGCATGTCCGGGTGTTTTTCACCTTGATTTGTCCTTCCTGTTTGTTCAAACAAACAGTACGCACAATGTCTGCCCTTCTAAAGGCTCAGCTTTATTTTTCTGTATTGGAACATAGGCCTCCAGCTGGTGACTTGTACAGGAAGGCACAATCTCTTAGAAATGTATATTTTTTTTTCTACTTATTTTTGAAATGGCAGTGAAGCTTCCAACTAAAACAAAACACTTCTAAAATGAAACATGTGTTTTTAAAACTAACACATGTTGCGAAGCAGAATTTTAAGTATTTAATCTAAACTGCTGTCATGTTGTTACAGTTGATGCCATTCAGAGAATTTTGGATTCTCAAGATATCATTTTTAAGGCAGTTTAATAAACGTGTCTTTAAATGTTTTAAATTACTAATCTAGCTGATAAACATACCAGTCAAGACTGGAAGGAGAGTAAGTTGCTAAAGTTAGGTTCTTAATGCCATATTTAGACAGCTAAATAGGTGGCCTGTTTTTTTCCAGAAGTGCTGAGTGCTTGGCAGCTCATGCTAAACTTGAAGATTGGAAGTATCTAGTTGCTAAGTGCCCTCAGTCCTGAGATTTAGCTAGTTGCCCAAACACTGAATTTCAAGCTAAGTTGCACTAGTTCATTTTACTAGTAGAGTATCTGCAACAGGGCAATGTCTTCAGGTTGTCTAATGTAGATTATGTGAGACTGGTTACATATGATTAAAGCAACGAATTGGCCAAAATTTGGTGCAGAGGGGTGGTCTTACAATACAAATGTCTCAATGATTCTCTTTTCTGAACTAAGAATTCTCACCTAACCTTAAAATAGGCTTTGGCTATGCTGTTTGCTCTCCTAACACAAGCCAGGATCAGAGTGAAAAAAATCAATAGAATATTTTCAGCCAGGCTAGTAGAGCAACTGCATACACTAAGTAGCATTATCTCCATGCCTGTTTACTCTCAGTTTTCTCTCAGTTAAAATAAATGCATTTTCATTTAAGATTTATCCAAAAGCTTCATCTGTGGCCTGATGAATGCGCTTTTAAATGTTCAGGACTGTACAGACACTTCTCAATTTCTGGCAGGAGAATGAAGAGTTAAAAAACTCTTTCTTGAATAGCAGCTTCTCCTTCAAATGTCCAACTTATTCTTTTCATTATTTTGTCTAAGCCATTCATACATCGGCCTTCTGGACTTGCCCCTTAAGTCAGTCCTGCCAAGCCTTTAATCATCTTTGTAATGTCTCTGGCTTGCATCCAGGTTGTGAATGCATATTCTTAAATCCAAGGACTCAGTATGGATGCAGGGAAAGCTGTTGAGAAGGTGTTTTTCTCTTTTCCTTTTTACACATATACAACAGGGAAGTAGATTGGCTTTTGCCACAGCACCTGTTCTAAGTCCAGTTTAGACTGAATTACATAGCCAATGAGATCATCTTAATTTTAATAGATTTTTTTCTGTCAAGATGACTTTCCTTAGTTATTTACCAGATATTGCTGTTTATAGGTATTCTGATGCCATGTAAAGCAACTAAACAGTTTTCATGTGTCTCTTGAAGACTCCCTCGTTTTTTATTATAGCCCTTAATTGTAATACATCTCAAGTTTCTCATTGACACTAGTTACAACAAGGTACTTACGATTAAAATATACATCATTCACTAAAATAAGAACAACTTCAGGCTTAGATGCTAGTGAGGATGATATTGTAGAATGTATAATGTACAATTGTTAGGATATTGCCACTGTTAGGTCAGTTGAGTGGCAATTCGGGTACATGTGAAAACTGTTGGTTTTTGTTAAAACAGCTTTTGCATTCTGGTCATTTCGATTCAGATCATTTTGAAGAGGGACGAAAACATTTTTTTTAACATTTAGCTTGGGAAATGATGAAAAAGTTTATTTATCTCTGCTTTTAAAAGATTTTTGTCAGTTCAACAAGTTGACAGTTAAAAGACTTTCTTGCAGGCAGCAAAGTACATGCTACTTAGATGGCAAGTAGCCTGTAAGTCATATTCACCACCACTGCCCCTGTAAAACTACTTTATTTAATAAAATGATGGTATATTTCTTCAGAATATCAAGGGACACATAAAGGAACATGGGTTAAAGATATTTACATGTGCATAAAGACACCAGATTTAATGCAGAGTTAAAATTCTGATTTACCTCAAGTATTTTCGAAGATCGGCATCTTAAAGCATGTGAGTGTTAATAAAAATGTGTTGAGCTGTCTAGCTTTGAACATTAGTTTTAAACCTTTGTGCTTAGAGCTTAGCAGAATTAAATATATTATTTAATAGTTTTCAACCATACATTGGCTTTATGCATAAATGACAGTACAAAGCTTTAAGAGCAGTGATTGCATTGAGGATCTACAGATGGACAAACAGGATGGCCTTTGCATAAATTATGTGACATATTTAGAAATCCTACATACATTAATCCAAGAACAATTATTTATCCAACAATATAATGCTGAGATTGGCTCTTCAGAAAAAGTTGCTCCTCTTCCCCTTCAATATGCATTATTTAGATTGGGGAGGAGGGTATAAATCTTCTGAATTATATTAAATGTAACTTGTATGAAGTTGTTCAAAAAAAAGAAAAAAACAAAAAGCCTGGGCTACTGGATGCTTCCCCTGGGTTGTATATTTCTAAAAATGCAGACATAAGTTGTAAGCTTCCTTACAACTTCAGGTTGTCCTGACAACTATAACCAAGTACTGTACCCAAAGACTCTAAAAAGAAAAACCTCCCTTCACTTCCAGGGATTCATTAATACAGAGATGCACTGAGGTAGGTCAAGCAGGATTCAAACACTTCTGCAGTTAAAAGGCAGAGAAAACTTAGTAGAGGAATATTCGGTACTTGGGAGAAGTTGACCTCATCAGCTCTGGGATAGACTTTAACATCATGTTGTGACATTCCACGGAGAAAGGGACCTTCTGACACCCCCACGGTTTTTGTGAGTCTTAACAGAGGATTGATGAGCCACAGAGCTGCGGAAAATGCAAAACATTTTGCACGAGTTCACTCTTGACAGAAGAGGCTTCTTGGAGTCAGGATGATACAGGAGTTACTGTACACGATGTATCAGTCTCTTTGTGGTACCCATTAGCTTCAGGCTCATTATTTCAGAAAGTTTGACAAACTTCAGCGATTCTTAGACATCAAAACTGCCCTGTTCAGCGGTAGCACTTCTTGTGCTTGTCCCAAGATGAGGAGAAGAATGACAGGGCAAGTCACTTGAGTTGATCATGCTCTGATTGATCTGTCCTCTTGTAGAGCAATGTGGGTTTATTCCTTCAAGGGACTTACAGAAAATGTTTGCTGATGTGGCCTACATTCCTGAAGTATTTCCAGGTTCTCCTTTCAAGGGCAAGGTTTGCAGTTGCATAGACTATTTCTGTGCTTTTTAAAGATGCTGTGCACATATTTGGGGAGCACAGAACAATGCTTTACCCTTGTACATCCTATTTGCACAAAGGTTTAAAGGTGGCCTTCTACTCAAAGAACCACGCAGTCATTTGGAGAATTTTGTCTAATTTCAGCCAACATTGCTTTATTTTATTCATTATGTTTTTGATAGTTCCATGTGAACTGGAATAGACTTTAAAAATACTAAGCACTAAATATTAGTTTGACTCATGAGCAAACAGTGAAAATTAGCATGGTTGGATGGCAGAATACATTTTCCATGTTTATTTCAATCCTTTGTTTTAGTGTATTCACAGAGGTTTTTATACTGTATAGTGCATGACTTATGCCTTTTCACAGCTAGAGGTGAGGTAATAGTTCAGAGAAGCAACATTTTTTGAGCTTTATAAATATGAACTGCTAAGTGTGAAGAAGAGGATGGGAACAGTTCATTCTTCCAGCGATACAAGGTCTTTCTGGACAAGAACACAAAGTTTGCCAGGATGTAAGGGTGAGGTTATGAGTTTTGCACGGTGTTAGTCAGTGGAGCAGCTTACTAAGGATTCACGAGCATATATTATATATGATTTACTTTGGCATTTCTGAAGAACATCTGTGACCACATGAGCTGGATTTTCTGCTGCATTGCCCTTTCTCACCTCTTCTCTTCTCTAGAAGAAAGTTAAGATCAGAATAATAATCCCTTTCCATAGAGGTTTCCTTAAGAGGTTCATCTGTCATCTTAATAAATATGACCATAGCAAGGCTAATAATAAGAAATGTTAACTGAATGAGCCCATATTAACAAAGATGAGGTGTCACATAGTTAATCTTGTTTGCCCGGTTTGTATCTGTAGTAGTTCTTTTCCCCTTCAGCTGAAGAGGTAGCAATGATTTCATTTTCACTCAGCATTGGGCTTTTTTTTTGCAGAGAGGCTCCTAGTGACTTCAGCAAAATCTGAGACTGCATTAAACATTGCAGTGAGATTAATTCTGGATGCTTTCACAATCAGATAACACATGCAGCTTTGCTGCTGCTCACACCTTTTATAGAAGGCAAATTTGATATGGCAAGTAGGGTGCTCTCTTAGAAGCGGTTGAGAAACCAATCTGCAAGGGCACAGAAATCATTTAGAGGCCCATCAGTTTCATTTTACAGCTCTTTAGGACAGCTACATGACTGAATGAAGTGAAAGTAGTTCCAAAATAGGTAGCTATGAACTGCAGGAGTATTGAAGCTTTGTTGGCACTCAAACCAGGTTGAAGATCAGCTAAAACAGCTTCTGCAGTACCAATATGGCAGATGTTAGAATAGAAAGGAAAGGAAGGTGCCTTTTTTTTTTTTTCCTTCTCCTTTCTCCTGCAAGCTTTTCATTCACCTTACTGAAGGTTTGCAGTGAATAAATAAACATAGTAGATTATTTATACCATAGGAAGCAGCTGCCTTTCCCCCCTCACCCCCCTGTGTGGGACACAGCTGAAAAGGAGAATTTTCCATCTTCACCCTGATGTATCAGGTTAACTAAGCTTTCCACAGGAGATTAAAACAAAGTCTTGTTTCATCATGGATTGTTTTGCAGAGAAGTTTATAAGTCATGTTTCTGACTCAGGAGAGATCTGTTTCAGAGTTTGTTTCCCTTCCAAGTCCTGAAGAATACCTGCTTGCCAACTGATGGAGTTTGAAATGAATCTGTGTCCTGCTGAACTGCCAGGGAAAATCATGAGGGGGCCCAAGAATCAGATGCTTTGTGCACAGTTACAAAATGGCTTTAAGTGGGCTACAGTCCAGCCAGAAAGCAGTGCAACTACTTTGGGTGCTTTGGGTTTCTGAAGGTATTACAGAAAGACCAAAGTTAGGTTGTTTGAAAAATCTAAAAAACCACACCCACAGTATAAGTTATCAGAACTTTTATTCACACTTTCAAAAATTTATAATAGGCCAATAATTCATTTGTAAGCTTTTTTCCCCTCTTCCAATTTTCCAACTTTTAACAACTTAATGTTGCCTGTATGTAAATAAACTCTCCATATGCAGAGAGTCTTGGACAGATCACTCAGAAAACAGCGCAGTCTCAACAGGTGGGTCTGGAAACCCAAGCAAAAAGCCCACCCAAGCACCAGGAAAACAGGATGTCCCCTGTAGCCAACCGTACATCTCCTCCAGCTGTTCCCTATCTCAGTCCCTGAGCTTCTTCAGGAACCACATTTGAACTCTTGCAGACACTAGTCTCCCTCATCAAACACACAAATGTTCCACTCTGCAGTGGGTCGCTCAAACTGATGTGGGCAGTTCTGAGGAAAACAGACACAGCAGACACAGGCTATCAAAGTGCATATACAGAAGGGTTTTCATAGTGCATCTACAGTTATATATTTGGATGCTATTAAATTTATTGTTAATAAATTCAAATATCGTAAGGTTTTATATCACTGTCCTTCTGAGTGTAAAGCCTTTAGAAGGCACCTTTGTCTTCCTATGAAGCTTTCTGTTACTAAGTACAGTTTTTGTATTCCAATACTAAGGATTTTGTTCTCTTTTAGGATCGAAATAGAATGTATGACAGTCTGAATATGCACTCTTTGGAAAACTCCCTTATTGACATTATGAGAGCAGAGCATGATCCACTTAAAGGTATGTTATTATGCTAAATAAAGCAAAGGGTCACCCATTCTGCATATTTTCATTAGCATTGATTGTTGACTTAGATCCTAAGTTTGTATTAAAATAGTAAATGAGTTATTCTTTCAACCAGTATGAAAGGTTATTCTGAATGTGTTATTGAAAATATTTGTTTATAGTTGTTTAAAGCTTAGTATATTCTCCATATTTCTCTAGCCCTCCCTTCCCTCACCCCCACCCAAAACCACAATTAGCTTCATCAGAAATCAACTCAGCTGCTGCCCCAAGTTCTGCTACAGTTTGTGAAGGCACTGATACATTGGAGCTCGCCAAAAGGGATTCAGGGGGAACCAAACAGCCACCAGTGTTTATTAGCCTAATAATTGTTCTGTCTTTACAATGGAAGCTGAAAAGAAAGTTAAGATCACTGACAAATCCCATCCTTGTATAAATTGCCCTTAACAGTAATCCAGAAGTATGCTTTAGAACCCTAATTTCTTTTGAATTTTTGTGCTTTGCTGAAATTATTTAGGCACAACAGTAAGCATACAGCTATTATTAGTGGACTTCAGTTTTAACTTGTGTATTCACTCTGCAGTAACTCGTGTTTTTCCATGCTTATTGTCTAATGGAATTTTACCCTTGAATATGAGGGTCAGGAATGCAAGCTAATTTATTTGACCTAATCAAATGCCCTTTTATTTGTGGTATTAATGTTAGACAAACATAGTCTGACTTTAAAATTTTGGAAGACTTTAGACTTATTATTCTTGCTACACAGCATGTGTATCTCAATATTAAAAGGATTCAAATAAATTATACTTAATTTCATGTATGTACTTACCTCCATTTCCAGAGGTCCTTAGATATAATGTACATTCTAATACACAAGGGCTTCTCTTTTACTACTGAGAAACTCTTCGCTAGGGTCTTGTTCTCTCCAGATATTTGGTCAATTGGAAGACCTCTTGTATTCAGATAATATATAATGATATTTTAAGATTTACACTGTGAAGTCGAAGGGCTTCTTTTTGTAATGCTGAAAATGTCTACAAAACATTAAATAATAAAAAAAATAGTTAATATTCTACTTCTTTAGAGCAGAAGTGGAAATTAATCTTCTCAGATGTTTTTAAATAAAATCTCCAATTTCAGAGAATTACATCTGTAGCAAGTTATCATTTAAGTTCACAACTAAATTCATTTTCTGCCTTTTATGTACATCTACAAAACAACACTAAGTAAAACAAAGAGATTGAAGTCTGGACAGTTAACTTAGTGGTAACTGTTATGGTCTAAAAGCATAGAATGTAATCAGACAGAAGGTAACTAGTCAGATAGTTCGTTTTTGAAACCCCTGCTGCTTCAGTTTAATACATTCAGGTGGTGATTCATAATTTTAGGTTATCTAAACTAAAATCCAGCCATCAGCAAGGAAATTAAAAGGTAAAGCTGCTGTTAGGCAGGAAATTAGAGAATTCAGATCCTTTATCATGATAGACAGTCATTAGCACCTCTCCCATTCACAACAACCAATCAGTTCTTGCATTTCCCTGTGCAGACTAACATGACAATGGCAGGAAGCAATGTACCTGTTTTCCTTTTGCTTTTATAACGCGTAAGAGTTTTCAGGAACACAGAGAACACAGAAAAGACCCAGTTTTACTTCATTATGATAGGTGAGAAAAAATATTTTTCCCGGTAATAGCTTTTAGTGAGAAAAAGGCAAGACAAAGCTTTAAGATTTTAAAGTTAATTGTTTCCACATATGTGAATTTCTGAAAACCTCAGAGAGGTCTTCATAGTTCGCAGTGTGTGTCAGTCTACAGACAGTTTTTATAAAACAGCTTCACCATCATATACTTGGAATGAAAATTCCCCAAGTTTTGTGTTTGATGAACTAAAACAGACGGAAGCCATAGATAGTTGTAAATTCAAAGGAAATTTTTTGTTGGTTGGTTGGCTGCCAGAGAACAATGCACACATCATCTGAATTTAAATAGAGTAATTGAGTACCATTATTTAAATAGCTCGGTAAGATATCATTTCTCTTTGGAAGATACAATTTCAGTTGAGAAAGCTACATTATTAACAGTGAGATGAGGGAAATGCTCCTTAGTGATTTTACTGACTGAGAACGAGGTTGTGCTCTACTCTGCCCAAATAGCTTTTTAGTTCTGCCCTCTCTTCTCTGCTCAGTCATAATTAGCTGGTATTTGTCATTTCTGTAATTTCCTAGCAACTTTTTTTCCCCAGAAGCCGTCTACACAAATTTTATTGTGATCCCCATGGCATTTTCTTTTCACCGCAGCAAATCTGACATTTACTTAGAAAACGATCTTAACTTGCTTGCAGAAAGCACAGGCTTAATTTTATTGATTGCCTTGTTTTTATTAATAGATAACATACTTCTTTGCAGCTAAAAATACTCTTCAGTTGCAAAAATATTCTTAGGACAAGATTTAAGCAAGTCTAAGGCACCTTGAAACAACACATCTTTTATGTCTGACCACAGCAGTAAAATGAAAGTCCCTGGAATGCTAAGCACGTGTTTCACATTGAGCTGCTTATAATATCTGGAGTATGACTAAGCATCTTGTGTCGGGGGCTGCCCAGTGCAGAACAGGCACCGCACACCCTGGCTCACAGCTTCGCGTTTGGGCTGGAAAATCCATTCTAACAAGGAAGTCAAACTTGGTCACTTTTGCTTTCGTGAACTTGAAAAACTTATGTCAAATATGATTCACTGCGACTTGAGTTTATGCCTGCCACCACACTGTTTATAGACGCATAGTTTTAGCGTTCTTTAGACAAAGTTTAGGCAGCGTTACAGACATGATCAAAGCAAAAAATAATTTTGTTTTTACTGAAAGCTAAAAATAAGAGGCTTTTGTTTGAATTTGCTGGCTGTGGTAGACAATTGAAATGATTTTTTCGATGCCTTTTTCCTCAAAATACACTTCACGGTAAGAATAACTCTTTACAGTCAAGAAAATATAAACTGAAATTAGTACATAAAATAGTTCATTTTTACTGTGTTTTTCTTAAATATTCTTTTATGAACTCTTAAAGTCTTGAGACAATGGTTGCAGTATCGAGTGGAAGTGAATCCCATATACCTAGATATTAGCCCTAAAGCTCTTGCTGTAGACAGGCTGCTTTTGTGCATTTATGGTTTATTTCCTCCTCTCCAAGCTCTTTCTCCAAGAACCAGTGTCTCCTGAAATCAACATGTAGAAAATTGTATTGTAGCTATTTCAGAAACAAACAACTCAATACATAAGGATATAGTGGATAATGGAAAAAGACTAAAAGGACTAGTTCTTCATAGAATGCATGTTAGAACTGAGAAGTAGCTGAGTTAGGGAGATTTGTTATCCAGAAAGGGATTTAATTATGTTTCTTGTCAGGTGAGAGCATTCATACTGTGCTCAATCTTCAGTTGCTTTCTGTTCCCTAACCATTCTTTTATGCAGGTCTACAAGCTAGTTGTAAAATAATACTGAGCTTGAGTTAGTCATAACCACCTTAGTAGGGACCACAAGAATATTAATACTTGATTTATAAGAAGAGAAAAT
>JAUBOD010000327.1:9782200-9800965 GCA_032353885.1 Nothura maculosa
AATTTAGCCCTCACACATGAGAATTGCTAATGTGCTGGAATCACTAGACTCAGGATGGCACAGAAATCAATCTGTAATACTTTGTGATAGAGTATGGCAAAATCGGCATTGTGTTTATTCCAAATAGCATGGTGCTAGTCTTGGATGATGTAAAGCTGAATTCTGCGGACAGACAATGCAGTGACTACTTCTTATTTATCAGAAACTGATATTTTGTAGTTTAATTGTAAGTGATTTTAAAACTACAACAGCATCATCATAGTTACTGAAGTTATTTTTAGTCAATCTGAGATTGTTGGAACCACTAGAATAAATACTGAATATTGAACTGCCTGTGCTGTTCCAGGGGATGTAGAGGGAAGTAGGCTGGGATTTGTGGAGTGGGCCGTTCTTAAAAAGCATTTTTAAAGGCACAGAACATCATGCAATGAAAGTAGCTGAACAGAAACAAATATAAGCTAAGTAAATAGCTGTAAGATGATGGAACCATTTCATAAGCCCCTGTTTACATCTTGCCTAGGTTTGTATACATCCATTTAGCAGGAATAATCTGTTTAAAAATAGAGTGTAATGTGAGCTCTGTCTAAGACTGATCTTGCACCTCGTTCCTCACGTGTTCTGAATTTTCACATCTCATTAAAGGCAGTTTGGGGCTTCCGGAAACACAGCGTTATCCCTCAACAGGCTAAGCTGAGGGACAGGCATCTCATTTGACGTTATCAAATGGTGCTAGCTGTATTTTTGAGTAAAAAAAAAAAAAAAGTAAGCAAAACTCATCTAAGTTGAAATGTTGTTAAGGTTGTGAAGTCCTAGGAAGAGAAAGGGTAGGCAATATGATTTTTAAGGTCACTGGAATGTAACGATATAAAGTGAGTGTATGAACATTGACATAACCATTTGAGTAAGACTAGAAAGAAGCATCAATCCAGCTGTATTTGTATTGAATGCTGTGTTATTCCCTGTGTTCTGCTGCCCCTTGGGACACAAGCTCTGCGCTGGCAGATCATAGCACAGCGAGATGAGGGGTTTTTGTGTGATGAACAGAGGGGCCCAGGAGAAGGGGTTCAGCCCCTTGGCACCCTCCCCATGCGTCGGGGAGGCTTCATTGCAGCTTTATTCAGCAGCACAGATGCAGATCCTGCACAAAGCTAGACAAAGAAAGATAGAAGAATGCAAAAGCAGGGTTACAAACCCAGAATAAATATACTAGCTTCTAAAACAGTTCTCCGTAGGTATTGACCCTGGTACAGTTGTTTCCTGACAGACTTTCTATCTTACCTTTTTATCCCTTTCGAATATTTATCCTTTGTCTCCCTTGCTAAGTAGGAATAGGAAAAAAAATACAGAGAGAGGGAAAGTTACTGTCACCATTAACTTAGGGAGCCGCAAGATCAGATAATTATTCCTCACAGTTGCTCTAATTACTTATTCTAGATAGAGTGTTCTGTTTTGCAAGAAACAGCACGTACTGCTGCAAGTATTTCTGTAGCACTCCATATATTCAGAGCACAAGGGTGACACTAATCATCTTGGAAGATTCCTGTCGTTAAGCAAATGAGAATTACTTTTATAGACCTAAGGAAAAAAAGCGAAAGGAGAACAGCAAAGTGCCTCGCTAAAGGTCACGCTGAGTAAATCAGCGGCAGCTCCGCGACTGGAATTCCGGGCTGACCTGCTCCCGGTTCTGCTCCGGCGGTGCCAGCGGGCGCTGCTGGGAGGGCAGAGCGCTCCCGGGCTGCAGGGGCCTTCGGAGGCGCCGTAAATGCACAGCATGACAGGAAAATTGGGTTGTCTGTTAAAACTGGACATCCCAGAGATAAGGAACATGAAGGCAGAGGCACCTGCAAGCATTTTTGCTTAATGGTTTGGCCAGACCTGATATAAATACTGACAGATTTAGGGAATACAATGCAGTCCTTTGCGGTGTCATTCCTGTGCCTCTGTCTCCTTCGTGACCTTCCTCATGCTTCAGAATTTTAAGGCAGAGCTCCTGTATAATCTTCATACATCCAGAGAGCCTCTATGAAGAGGAATAGCATGTGGTTGTAGAGGAATCGTTTTGTTATAATGCCGGGACATAAAGCCTGGTTTTGTCATATCCCATAATGCCAGAACAAAATTTCCTGAGGGATCTCTATCCTGCTATTTCAGGATTTTGAGAGCAAGGGCTCATCATATTAGCTATTTTTTTCTCTTGTTTCTTGGTGGAGAGTTTGTATTCATTTTACTTAAAGGAGAAGAGCAGAACTAAACCCTATAACAGATTTTCAGCAAAAAGATTTTTTTTTTGTATAACAAAAAGTCATTTAAGAACAGAACTGTTCTTCTAGGAAATTTCCAGTTCTGCTGCTGATCACACAAGTCTTCCAAAATTTAGAGAAAAAGAGTATACAGTGGGAAATGTTAAGACAGCCTTAATATATGGATTGTTGCTTTGGCTTTCTTTTTCTTTCCTGTGTTTTTGGGAAGAGTTTGCCTTTTATAAAGATTAATTCTCTGCAATGTCTTACTAATATTTAAGCAAGTGATGTGCATCTGCAAGCCATCTGCATACAAATCCCTATTTAGATGTGCATAATTTCTAAAGACCCATCGCTTCTCGACTGGATTCTTCATTATGTCTCCACAAACATCTAGTTTCCTCCAAAA
Source organism: Nothura maculosa (assembly GCA_032353885.1). Taxonomy (NCBI): domain Eukaryota; kingdom Metazoa; phylum Chordata; class Aves; order Tinamiformes; family Tinamidae; genus Nothura; species Nothura maculosa. The sequence goes on from JAUBOD010000327.1 coordinate 9,784,850, forward strand.
GATTTAAATGTTTAAGTTAGAGTATTTTTTTCAAATACATACAAGGATTATAAACAAGGAAGTTTTAATGGCAAGACGTATGGAAATGTAGGGTTGTGGCACATTAAGGCACACTTCTTCCAAACACAGCAGCTATTGTGAATTTGTCTGGGTCACTGTGCAGTCCGGGTTTGGTTTCGGCTTCCTGTAAACAGAAAATGTCTCCTTTACTGAACAGGAATTTGTAGTGAAGCTACTTCAGCTCTATGTTTTAAAGAGATCATTTAACTCTTAGAAAAATACTACATAACCATCAATTTAGTAAAAGCAGTCCTTGAAAGTAATATCAGGAAATGGGGCTTCATGAACTTTTTATTCATTAGCTAGGTGTTTTTCTTTAGTAACCTACTACATTTTTTTGAAGTCTGTAAATAAACTAGTGCTCCAGCTTTGCCAGACTTCTTAAACATACGATGATATCCAATGCATGTATGTGATTCACCGGGATAAAATTAAAATTTGCTTACAATTTTTAAAATGTTTTTATATGTATTCCTACTAACATGATTCCTGTAACATTGATTCAACAGAGAACTAGCACACTGTAAAAATTACCCTCTGTTAAGCAATGTGCATAGTGCAGTTATTCACAATCACCATGAAAGAGAAGACTAAAGCAGTCAGCACTATTTCTGGGTGTCATGAAACAAAAAGTGGCTTTATCCTATTGGAGCTGATCCCAAAGCACATTGCAGATCTTATGACCAGAGAATTAAGGTTAAGAAGTCTGTTCCTGTCAGCTTTAACTTGGGTCAAGGGTATTGTTGGTTAATGTGCTTGGAGTTAAATATTAGCTCTTTATTTCCCTTAGGCAAACTGGAAATATAGCATATATTTGAATTCTAAGCTGTGCCTTTTTTTCATTTCACTTTTTTATTATTATTATTCTGGCATGATAACTAAAACCTCTGCATTTGTTTTGTTTTTGTTCTTTTTTTCGTCTTTTAAGGTCGCTTGAGTTACCCACATCCAGGGGCAGACAATCTTCTGATGTTAAATGGTAAGTGCTAATCTTATAACAGTTTCTAATTATCTCTAGCTTAGCTTAGCTCTGAAACATTGGTATAAAATTATACTATTATATTCTGTTATTGAATTACTTGCCTCAAGTCTTCAGCCGTGATGGGACTGGTGCCATTTTTCAAAGTTGAATAGTAGAGCTAATCTTGCAACAGCCTTTCATTATATCTAGCTTATTTGAAATCTGAAATACTCATATAGGGATGTACTGTTCTTTTTGTTCTCAAGCAAGCTAATATTGTCCACTCTGAACAGCTACTAGAAATCTGTTATGCTAAAACAAGAGTTAGAAAGAGTGCCAGAAATACAGGGTTTTATATTTTCTGTATATACGTGGGGAATGACACTTTTTTTTTTCTATTACATTCATGGTAAATAAGATTTTGGTATGTGTTTTTCAACTGGCTTTTTCAAACTCATGTCTAACTCCAAAATATGCTGAAGTTAGAGAGTTCATGTTCACGTTCTCTCCCAGTAGGTCAAACTTCATGAACATCTGCTACTCAGTGAAGGCATGAACTTTAGCCTGTGTTCAATGCTAAAGAAGGAAGCAGAGCTTGGTAATCCATCTAAGTCAATAATAAATCAGGGATTTTGCACACAAATGTTTTTTACATTGGAAAGCATTGGAGCTGTAATTCTACAGCTTCACTAGATATAAAAAGTGGAAAGTGCTCTGCACAGAGCCAGGACATTTCTGTCACTGACTTACAATCAATGGAGAGTGATGGGATCCTAACCTTACTAGTTAGGATCCAATCTTTAAAAGAATGCAGGCAGAATAGTTATTTCACTGCAGGTGTGTAGTTCTGTGCAGTCCTCCCCCGCTTTTTTAGTCGCCTTGTCCTTCTACACAGTCATTTACATTTGTGTGAGTCAATGCAAAATGTAAAAGAAGTCTCATTTCCCTTGCATAGCACTGAGTGTATGTTTTAAATTTTAAGGGAATTTGACTTCTGCTTTAAAAACCACAAAAAAGTAAGTATTCTACAGTGGACATCTTTGAAGAATCAGGTCTCTTGGAGCTTGATGGTTTTTACAATGGAGTATTCTGGAGAGCAAAAGTAGCTACTTACTATTGAAATAAAATTTGTGGTTCACCTGCACAGCCCATATTGCTAATTCCTGGTTGGAAAATGCATTGCATATGGATGTCTTTGATGTTATGAAGCTCAGAACAGCTACCTGTGTGTTTTGAAACACTGCAGTAAGGCCTGCAACTGCAGAACAAGAAGATGTTCAGTGAGTGACAGTGAATAATTCCAGACTGGCACTTAATAAAATATATTGTGCTTAGCTATAACCGCAGATTCCAACAGATGTCCTTTTGATTCTAGGACCCTCTTCTGCAAGCTGTTTTGTTCAGATGATACCTGTGCCATGTGGTTGTCTAATGATTTATAATGAAGCGAGGATATTAAAAATTAAGCAGTCTTATGAGCAATTGTCAATTATTTGTGTAAAGAACTTGTGGTTTTTAATTTGTTTGCTTTAATGCTCCAGACACTGACCTTCTCTTTTTGTATTTTATGCTAAAAGAGCAAATGGGCATTGCTATACTATGAAATATCTTAAAAAATATATCCTTAGAAACAAGGATTATTTGCTGTTATCAGTGACCTTGGTGAAATGCATCTTCATGTTACCAGTCTATCCTGAACATTTTTCCATGGAGCTGGAATATGCACTGGAAGTATCTTCTTCTGTTATTCATCCTGGTGGAGCTCCCACTGTTCCTTTGGAAGTTAACCCTAGTGTAATTGCCTGTGATCTGCCTATAGCAGATAAAGACAAAAATGACTAAGGTATCTGCAAGATAGATGCTGAAATGCTCAGCTTTCTGCTATGACCTGTAGAATTTAACTTAGAACCTCATTTTAGACACCTGAAGTCCCTAAATGTATTTTGGAAGATGGAGGTATCTCATAGTGCAGCCCAGCACAGCCAGGTATGTTGATTAGGGCCATGGGAAGCTGGCGGGTCTGAACTGCAGCTGCTTGCAAGGAAACAGGAACAGCTCAGGGCAGCTTCCGAGAAGCACATCCACCTGCTCGCATCTCCATTCCAACCTTTCCTTCTCAGCGAGATGGAGGGTTCCTCATAATGCCTGATACCAACAGCCAGAGCTGGAACCACCTTCCAGCAGTTGTGGACTCAAGTTTGCCCCTTTCATTTAGAAGTTCAAGTTTGCCTTTCACAGCATCCCTTTTAAAAAGTGCTTTAAAGGGAGGACGAGGCAAGAGGAGTGGGAAATCCAGAGAGATCCTTACAGGCCCCACAAGTTTTCTAAACCTTGAGGAGCACCAGTCCTTCAGAGGGAAAAGTCGCTGCATTTTTAAGGAGCTTCATCCTTGTGCTCTAATACCTAGCACTGGATCATGTGTTTTTTAGTACATGAGCTTGTACCTCTGCGTCCCAGAAAAGTTTAGTCATTAGCCTAGAATTCCTTGACCTTTCTATGACTAAGCACTTCATGGGATTGTTTTTAATTTTTTTCTTCAGCCCATTTAGATTCTACTTTGCACTATTTCAGTTAATTTAAATGAACAAAAGAAGTTTTATTTAATGTACCACAAACATTGCTGAAAAGTGCTGAAGTTATTGGACTTGAAGTCAAGGGGATACTTGCATGTTATCTGGTTTTTGTTTTCTAAAATAAATCTGTATCTGCTATGCTTTTCCACTCTGTGAAGTCTTTGAAGGATTTTGATTAATTAAGATAACCAGTTTTACAGGGAAAAGGATACAAAAGACATGTCAATATAGCTTATTCTTTGAAGGAGCTTGAGAAGGAAGAAGTCTTATTTCTCCTTTTCGTTAATGTAATGCCCAGTAAATTAAGTACATCTGCAAGGTGTCACCTGGCTATCCTCAAAGGACTAAAGAAAATAACAATCTTTTTCTTTCTCCTGCAACTATTTCTTTATCTACACATGTGCACACTAGTTAAATAGAAGTATATATTGAATATACGTAAATATAAATGGAAATAAGTGTGTATAAGGATATATGCCCTGCAGTGTGTAATACCACATGTACATGGTACTTTAATAAATACAGAAGAATATTTCTGATGAAATCCAGGACCTTTGGAAAGGATATCTCGTTGCATACATTTTATATACTGAAAGTGGACTGAGTCAAGAGTCTGCTTTTCAAGCAATATCTGGCCTTTATATGTAATATAGAAAGATTAAAGTACTGGAGTCTCATGAAGGGCATGTTTAACGTTGTATATTTAGTGCTTTGGGAAGCAGGCTGTTTGATAGCCTGTATCCTGCAAGACAGGTTGTTTGTACTGAGCGTTACCGAAACACCCTGTCTATAACATAACCACGTTCATGGTTTTAAAGATGGGGTAAAACTAACCAAGAATAAGCATTTTTTAAAAACATACATTCTGATGTTGTGAATTGCCTCATTTATTGCATTAATGCCTACAAATTGTCTAAGAATGGAATGAATTTTTTCTAGACTCAAATTGGCAGAAAATCCCTATACAAACCAGTTTGTAATCAAAAGGGAAGGACAGATACATAGCAAGAGTCAGAGCTTTACCATGCAAGTAAAGTGAATAATGTGACAACAGTAAATGTGACTCTGTCCCATTTTCTGGCTTCATTTTTTACCTTAAGCAAAGACCTCCTCAAAAAGACACAGCTAACAGTGGTTGCTCATTGTAATTTCAGTATATTTGAACGAAGTGCTGCAGCAGATTCTCTCTTGTTTGGATTGCTCTGGATTCTATTTTTAGCATTTTAATAATACTTTTCTGTTTCTTCTTAAAATTGTTGTTATCTTTTTAAAAAATATACAGAGAAAAGTAGTTCAAGTGTCCTGTAACCCCGTATCTCTTATGTGTATCAGATTGTCTTAGCTATGAAAATTGGAGAAAACAGCTGAGCTGGTTTGGTTGGCAGAAACGAGCAGAACCGGAGGCAGAGAAACAAATACTGAGCTGCTTGCCAGGAGAGGCTTCTTACTATGCAGTTGTATATTATTCTTTGTGAGGGAACTTGCTTCTGCAGTCACTGTGGACGCGATGCACTTGAATCATTCCTCATTATTCCAGTTTTGCTGGTGAGAGGAAAAAAGGAAGCAGAGCGGGTTAGCCCAGGGCTTAGTGCTGCTGCTGCTAATGCTGCGTGGGAGTCGCTTTGGCCGGGAGTCAGCAGGTTCTGCCGCGCTGCCCTCCTGGCAGGACACAGCAGCACTTCGAGCTGCCTGGCCCTGCAGAGAAAACACATGTGGAAATTGGCCGTTAGGGTCCTCGGCAGCAGCCACCAGGATCCTCGGGGAAAGGATGCGCTGTGTCTTGTGGCTTCTGTTTGATTCTGGAAATGTGCATTTCTCTCGGGATTTCCTTGATGTTTCCTCTTGGTTGGGTACCAAGCTCCTTTTTGAAACTGGGCTTTTGCATTCTGGCCTTCTTGTAGAGGTTGAAGGTTCGGAAAAGTGACAAGCAACGGATTTTTCTAATAATAATCTTTTTCTAATAATGCAGAAATATAGAAATTCTATAATACAGAAAAAAACGATTTTTCTAATAGTAATTCTTTCAGGGAAAATAAAATAAATGTAAAGACATGTCCAATGCAAGTTGTATAAGAACTGAGAATTGTGTAAGGGACCAGGAAGTAAATAAAAGGAGAGGTTTTCAGAATTTCACAAACAATTCACTAAATTCTGAATAAGGATAAAAATAAATGTCATACCAAAAAAAAAAGTCTTTGCAAATGGGAAGAACCAGAATATAAATATTTAATGATATAGAAATGGACTGTGAATGGTATTTACAAGCTATTGAGTTTGCGAGGTTGCACGTTAATCTGTGACCCAGAAGAAAGCTGCATTTCAGGAGAGATCTGTGCGTGCAGTCCTAGGAGAACGAAAACAGTTACGTAGGACAGAACCGTCTTTGTTCATGAACGTTGCTATAACATTATGGTTTACAGGAACATTTTCTGTTAGAAAACAATGATGTTGTAATGATTAAAGTAACCTTTCTCAGACACATTTTGAGAAAAAGGAATTCAAAGTATCTTAATTAAAAATACTTGCAGCTTAATGCCTTTCTGTTGATAATCTGTCTATTTTTAGTTTTTAAATCTTCACACGGCGAGTGATCAGTCGTCTGCAGGCCTGTTCTCTTTAAAAATCTTGCAACACTCAGAAGTTTAGAAAATCTTGGATTTACTTGCAGTCTGTCAGAAATTGTTGCTTTGCCTTTGTGCAGTGTTTTTGATACAATGGTGTTTCTTGTGACTTGTGACCTGATTTTGTTTGCCACCACAAGGAGCCTTTTGTTTCAAACAAAACCTTGCGGTTAATTTTCTGCTAGCTCTTTTCATGAAAAAGGAAGGTCACGGCTTATAGCATTTGTATTGTCACTGCAAAGGACTGTACAAACTGTTCCATGGACCAGGATGTTTCTCTGATTAATTTAATGCTTTCTACGTGCTTTTTTTAAGCAGTATTTTGCTTTTTTACAGTGTCAGTACCCTGTATGTTACATAGATACTCATACAAGATGTGAAGTTAAATTACAAAGTTACTTCAATTCTCGTTTCCATAATTAACATGGAATTAAAATCAAGTATGAAGGCACATTGAATATTTAATGTATAATTTTTAAGTCTGTGCAATATTGATGTTTTCTAAAGCATACTCTTTATAGCTATCATCAATTTAGTAGTAAACTAGGATATTTTTAAAGTAAAACTTCACTTTAATGCAGTCCCCACTATGTAGCAGTGGCAAATACTGATGCAGATTTTTACTCATCAGTTACTTGCAAGGCTTTTTTATCATAAGCAGTTGAATATGTGGCGATGATAGAGTTGCTTGACATTTTACAACTTGTCCTTTGTTTACATGCAGCGAGGAGTTATGGGCGAAGACGAGGTAATCCACTTCTGTTTGTTACAGTGCAATTAATTCTGATTGGCCTGTTACTGATCATTGTGATTAATTACTCCAGTTGGTTGATTATAAACTCTCATCCGCATGTTTGCTTAGTTTGGGGAGATGGAGGGGATGAGGGAAGGAGTGATGGGGGCTGATTTCTTTTGGCCATTGATCTCTCTGCATTAAGTTTGTATTACAAATCCTTTAATCAGTTAAAACACTGTAGCACTAATCATAATTTAGTCAATGCTAATAGCTACTGCTTGCAGAGTTGTCTCTGTTAATCATATATTTGCTAGTTTTTCTTTTTTTTTCTTTTAATTTATTTCTTTTGCTTCTCTGTGTGGTAGTGCCTAGCATTCAACTAAAATCCTTCCATAGGCTTGGTCAGAAATGTATTAAATCGCTCTTCAGAAGAGTAACCCAAGTTTCATAGCACGAGCCAGTATGTTCTCACTGACCTTAGAAGGCCATACTGACTTAACAAGGTGAGACCAGGACCCGTGGTGGTTGTATAGGCCATGTGAAATAGGAAGGCAAAAAGGTCAAGATCCTTTGATAACTTCAGACACTGAGATATGCCCAAGTTCATGTCTATATCTTCCCTGATCTCTACAGTGGTAGAGAAACCACTGATGAGCCTTCATAAGAGGCTGCTTGGTAACCTTATTTTGGAGAGAAGTGGTGATCTAGATCATGGTCTAAATGTGTAATAAGGCAGTTATATTTTGACACTTCCTGGCAGTTCTGCTTAATTCATTATGCTAAATCCTGAAAATTCTTTAAATTAGCAGTTTGTGTGTTTTCCTTGATTATGCATCATATTTAATTGGTGTGGTAGCTTGTTTTGGAGCAAGAGTAAGAACCACTTCATTCAAACCTTTGTTTTCATGTTTCTATCTGTTATTATTGTATGTGCAAACTTCTCTATCTTACTTGTGTATTAAAAATGAAGAAATAAGTGTTCTTAAAGATCTGCCTTTTCCTTCAGAAACTTTTGAGAGGAAATAGAAAACCTAGAAAATTACCTCTCTTTAGCTGACAAACACGTGAAAGGGAAGAGGAGAGATAAGGAAGCCGTGGGAGCCACAGGCAACATATTGCTCCAGATGGGCTCATCCGTTTCCTCTCTGTTACCCTGGCTCTCCGAGGAGCCCTGGGCTTTGGGCAGACTTTTACCCCCATCAGAGTAAAGCTGAGCCCACCGATAGCTCTTCATAATATTTTCTGTCAATTTAATGCACAGTAAGACTGGAGCCAGAGATTCTCATTCTTAGATTTTAGCATTGGCCATGGAAAAAAAACCATTCTATGGATTATTCTGGGTTTTTTTTTTCTATATATGTACTTGGATATATTGTAGATCAGAAACGTTGCTATCTAGGGCATGCTTCTAGACAAATATATTTATATATAAATATATAATCTTCATGGTGAGAAAACACATGTAGAAATCGGTTTTTGTTTACACCAATTTAAAAAAACTTGTTAGCATTATAATATTGCAACTAACGCATTTATAAAAAGTGTAAGTCAGTCTGTTTCTCATTTCCTTCAGTAGAGAGCCTTGTAGATGTACAGAGCAAAATATGTGGTTTTGCTACCTGTGTTTGAGATAACAGAACTCAATTGTGTCCATTTTAGAATTAAGGCATTAAGAATAACTCCTACATATTAGTGAAAGGTTTTCAGGTAGCACTCTTGGAGTTTCCTGTGAAATGGCTCCAACTTGAGGGAACACTGTCCAACTCTGGGAGCTTTGCTCTACTCCTTCGTTCTTCCAGCCATTTATTGCTTCTCCTGTCGCACTACAGTAAGAGCTCATTCTTCATTGTTCAGATCAGTAGCATTTAATCCTTTTTTTTCTCAAGTGTTTATCCAAATCTTGACACTTGGTATGCAAGCAAAAGATCTGATCTTTCTTTCTTAGGCTTCCTAGCTGAAACCCGCAGCTACGTTACTGAGCTGCAGCGATCTTTCCTTTCTTGAGTCTTCACAGCATTGTGTCATCATTTGCACCTGGTATATCCACAGAGATCGTTTACAAAAAGCATCTTCTCAGCTGCTTATTTCAACTCTGCTAACTCTGTGTGCCTACATTGCTTTCCATGGAGAATGAAACACTTGTTTTGACTCTCAAAAATCCCTACACTCATTCTCTAACCTGAGCTCCTGAGCACATCTGTATGGTGGCAGCAAGGAGGCCCTCACTTGCTACCTACTGGCCACGTTTTCCAAAAAGCATGCCAGCATTTCCAGTGGAAAGAAGAAGCCTACTACATTTATTTATGATTTGTGCATTTCTCTCTACCTATCCCATAGATGAGGAATACCCAAATAAAATAACTGTAGGTAGTGTCTTTGTAACTTGAGTACGCAGCAGGAGTCCTGCTTTTATTTTGTGATCCTTTATGACATTTTATTATGTTTTTGCTGATGTCTGTCATTTTCTGTTTTCATTCAGTATTTTTGACAGACTGTTACAGATTCAGAACCCAAATTAGAGCCAGGGATTGTTACCACAAGATAGCTCAATACGAGTCATGACATTTGCTGTCTTTTCCCCATCCTTATCTTAAAACTTGATTCTCAAGTGGTTCTCTCCAGGTCTTTGGTACTGCTCTCACCTGCAGTGGATCAGCACTATTTCTGCGGGTGTTTCTAAGGTGCTTTCCAGACAGTATCCCCTGAGAGGAAAGTTACAAGTGTCAAGATTGCACGTAAGATACTGCCCAGTCCTGCTGTCAGGGACCTACTGCTACCTACCTTCTGGGAGAGGTTGCCTGAGATGGAATTATTTGCCCCATTTTATATTTAAATATTTAAAAATATATAAATATTTAAATTACCTTGAATGAACTTTTTGTTTTTTCTTTTTTCTTAAAAGCAGTTGAATTAATACTGATTTTAAAAATGAATGAGAGAAAAAGAGGCAGAAATTGCACTTGAGAATTGGGATTTATCTGCTGTGTCTATTTTGCCCTACAAAAGTAGGTTCATTTGGGGCTTTCTGAAGTTAAAGACAAACTGCTATATTTGAAACTGTCATTAATGTTGCTAATCTAAAGCAGCAGAGGTTTGAATAATACAAGAGGCATATCCTGGTTTTCAACATCTATTTTGGAGTTTTTAAAATTTGTAAAAGCCGAAGATGGGGTGAGGAAAGGAGGGTTTTGTGTGTGAGAGAGCAGGGACAAATTAGTCTATTTCCACCCATCCCCACATCTTAAAAATGTTGTGACTGCGTTGCTGTGCACCCCGGTGCTCTGGGCAGGGCAGGGGTTTTGTGGCTGCGGTGGCTGTTGGGTCAGGACGGGTCTGTGGGGGGCGAGGCGCTCCCTGAGGCGCTCCCTGAGGTGCTCCCTGAGGCGCTCCCTGAGGTGCTCCCTGGGGCGCTCCCTGCGGCGCGGCCTGCGCTGCCCAGCGGGGCGGCAGCGCTGTCACCGCACTGCCAAAGCACCCAAAGGCTTCTCCAAAATGGGCAAATTGGAGAGCAGGAGGCATGAATCAGCCTTGCAACCCGTTTCCAGTGTTACATTATGTACATCTGTAGCAGTTCTTTGTGGCTTTCTCTAGAAATTAGAATTAAGTCTCAGCTAATCGGCATCAAATCCCTTAAAAGGGATAAAACCTATTTGCCTCAATTTTTTGTTGGATATGTGGTTTTCACTTTCCTTCTGTTTGGTTAAATATATTTAAACATATATATTTAAACATATAGTAGTTATTCATGTGATAGAAGTTAATATCTTAACTTGAATCTACAAAGAAGGCAGACTAAGGAAATTCATTTAAACAGCTCTTACTATGATCTCTCTGTAAATACAATCCTTAATTTAAAGATAGATTTTTACTTTCCTAGTGGATGGTGCAGAATAACTACAGGATAATTTGTAGGAAGGATTATGCTTATATTGACATCACTTTATAATCTAGAATTTCCTTTCTGAACTTTAATGCTTTTTTGTGGGATTTAATTTTTTTCCTTTAAACTAATGTATACTTTGCTAATACCTGGATGCTTTTGTTTTTTACTTTCCAGACTATTGCCCTATTCACTAAAATTACATACCTACATATTGTCTCACAATTGTTTTAATATTTACTCCTATTTTTTTTTTCTTTTTTAAGGACGTTCTTCGCTCTTCCCGATAGATGACGGTTTGCTGGACGACGGTCACAGTGATCAGGTTGGAGTCCTGAATTCACCTACCTGCTACTCGGCCCATCAGAACGGGGAGCGAATTGAGCGCTTCTCTCGCAAGGTGTTTGTTGGAGGCCTCCCGCCTGACATCGATGAAGGTGAGTGTGCTGAGAAGGAGCAAAAGCATGTGAAGGTCGGGAGAAAGAAAGAGCTGCAAAGACTTAACTAGTAGTCGAAGTAGCCTACCCAGTCGCATAACGTTGTGCCGTTGAAGGCTACAACCACATTTTTATAGAGAGCTGATGGGTATGTTAGGCCTACTGTAACGTCATCCCTTTCTTTAGTTATCCTTTCTTCTGCACCTGCAGATTGCAGAGTTCCATATGAAGCCTGGAATAGGAGTTCATGCTCAACCTTCATTCCTAAAAGGAATGTATGTTCCTTATAGATGCACCTTAGCCCTCCATGGTATCAACTGTGTGCTCACTTTGTCCTCCGTTAATAGCAAATGACTTTCCATAATTGAACTTCAAATTCCATTTTACTGTTACCTAAACATCTTAGAAGGGAGTTAGGAAGATTAATATTATTTCCATCATAAATAGAGAACGTAAGGCAGAGAAAGGTCAAGTGGCAGAGTACCATGTGATGCACTGAGTACAGAATGTACCAGAGAGGCTCAGATTATTTTGTGATGCAGTTGGAATTGCTTTGTACTGTACTGCTGATCTGAAGTAATCATACTATTTAATATTAGGTTTCTTCTGTACAGATAAGAGCAAATTACATGCTAGCTTTGTAATGTAGGCAGAAGTCCATTTACAAGGTTCAGTGTAATCTTAGAGTAGCTTGCAAACTAAGAAAGCTGACTGTGGTTAATCATCTCTGACCTGGATAGTCGATATTTTGGTTTCATCTTCGACAAAATACTCTCCTGCAATGTCCATTAGTTCATTTGTTTTGTTTTTAATATAGCTCAACTTCTTTTTTTTACCTTATGTTTGCTATAGTGTCTGTTTCACATATGCTCTGTAGTTTCCAATTTAAACACAAATGTTCACATGCTGATGGTAGGATGCATCTAAAAGAAACAGAACATATTTGTGTTTGAGGAGTTGTGCTTGTAGGGTTTAGGGTCATTCCATTTTTCCTTCTGCCGGAGGCTTTTATAAGCAGTGACAGGAAGGAGTAGCTGGAATTAAAAGACATCCCGAAGCTGTGCAAGGCGCATGGTAGGTCCTGTGGCAGTTCTGCTCATGGTTAGGGCAGAACCATCTCCAAATGGGCCATTTGAGTTTCCATGCTTGGTCTGTGCATGGGGTCTGGTGAAAAATGCAAGCATGCTGCTTGTGAAGTGTCGTACCATTTGACCCACTCTCTTTAGTTGTGCCTGTCCATCTGAAATACCCTTTTTATTGTACAATAAAAGGCAAAATTTGCTTACATCACTGGAGAGATACTGCATAGATAAGTCTTGGGAAAAAAAGTTTTTGTTCATAAAAATTGCAGAATGTTCTGGAAATGGTGCCATTTCATGAATAAAAGAAGCAAAGGTCTTTGATATTACTTTTCTGTTAAGTTATAAATGTCACTGATTTTAACTGCAATTATTATGCCTATTTTCAGATGAAATTACTGCTAGCTTCAGAAGGTTTGGGCCATTGGTGGTTGACTGGCCTCACAAAGCAGAAAGCAAGTCCTACTTTCCACCTAAAGGTAAGGGAGTTTGAAGGTTTTGGCCTGTCACTAAGTCAATCAGAATGTGGGAGATTGTTTTTTTTCCCCAAAAAAAGTGTAATTTATAATCCCTGCAAAGAGTTAATAATTTCTGTGCAGGCTCAGGCAAGGCCCCTTTATGTACCAAGTCTGCCATCTCAGACGATGGTTTTAGTCTTATGCCTGGTTCCCTGATGGACTTCTGAAGAATGTTGTGTGTTCTGATTTCCTGAAGACCAGATCAGTGATGTATAAGTATTTGTGTCATTAATTTAAATGTCATTATTTGTGTTTTTGTCCAATTTCTAAAATTAAAATTTAGTCACATTCTTAAGACTAAATCTTAGAGACAAATTTTCATTGAAAGTCATAAGATATAAATTATTCAAGGAATAGAAAAATACAACTCACTTCTGAAATTCAGTGTTTTAGTACACCTTAATAGATTTAGAATTTATACATTTAATGGATACTCAGTTACTTGAAGTATTCATAACAGATTTTGGAAACACTTGTACAAAACGCAAAGTAGTAAAAGTTATACCAAAAAAAGTTGATCAAAATACCAACTTTATGTTCATTTTACTTTGATGCTTTGAACTTGAAGCACCAACCTTTGTTTCTACAAACAGGTTCATTACTGATTTTAATTATTTCTATCACTGCAGTTTGAATAATAGTCAAAAACTAGTTTAAGTATTGGATGATGGGTTAAATCATTTAAATTATTCAGCATATCTCTATACATGTGCACTTTTGTATTGGAATGCATTAAGTAAATGGAAAGATCTCTGCCAAATTTTAAGACAATGTGGAGATTATTCAGCACATAGAGAATAGAGCAATTCATTCCTTTGCCTGAAGTGACAAAACTGAGCACAATGGCTCTATGAACTGATTGTTCACTTGATTACCTGACTATTTATCCTGGCAAAAAGACAGAAATATTATCACAAATGGCCCTCTACAGAATGGGAAGAGGATTTTAAATCTTTGAATATTATATTTGGATAATATCAGCGAATACTAAGAAAAATGAAGAGACATGGGCTTTTTTGATTGGTCAGTCAAAGGTACACAAAGGTACAGTTAAATTATCTTCACTTACTGTAGAGAGGGTATCTACATTCACAAAGTACCAAGAGAAATTCTTGAGGAGCTCTGAGGCAGATGCAACTTGCAAAGCCTGTGTTCAATATAAAAATGCAGGAAGATCTAAAGGGAGTCAGTTCTGGCATTTAGTTCCAAGCGTTTCCATTAGTCCTGTCTCAGATACTGCACATCTTAAGGATATGTTTCCAGACTTCTTTTAATTAAATAAAGCTTTTTCCTGTAGTTGGAATGCTGATAATTACCATGGTAAAATATTCAGTACTGTAAACAGAGTTTCTTAAAAGCAGAGGATAAAGAAGACAGAACTTGCCTCTATTGATCTAATTAACTCAGGAAACACTTAGATGCTAAGTATTAATTTGGATGCATGTGGCCAGCTGATCTGTATTTGATGTTTAGTGATTCTTACTACTTTTTACTCTCTTAAAACTTCTGTTTTTTTTTTTACAATATTGTTTTGTAGTGTGATGGTAACCTAATATTTAAAATCTATTGTAGATTCATCTGTGTAGATAACCTTCAAAGATGGTTCACTATTACCTGTTGAATGTCCATGTTCACATTTGCTTCTTGCAGCGCAACAGATATGTCCTGTGATGGTTTTGTAGTAGGATTTCATGGAGATGCGTGACTTCCTTGTTTAGGTAGTCGTAGGATTCACTTGTGCAAACATGGAACAATAGATGTACTTACTAAGCTAACTAAAAGTGCTCAAGTCAGGTTAAACACTCAGAAAGCTTGGAGACTGATTAATAATTAGCAACAAGGAGTTCATTTTTTGACTCTGAAGCGGGTCTGCTCCTGCCAGAGCAGCAGGCTCCTGCTATCCAGGCGCCATGTCCAGGCTGCGCCTCCTTCCAGGCGCTCCCAGGGAAGGCCGAGTTCCTGAGAGTATTTCCTTGCTTGAAGAAAAGCAGAACGTGTCCTCATCCTTCAAGGCTGCTGCCTCCTGAGAGAAAACAACTGTTCTTCCCTAACCAGTTACATTTACATCAGTTCACCACAAAATTAGGCCCAAAGAAAAAGGAGGTTTTAAAGCTTCAGACTAGACTGGCAAGGAAACTCTACTTTGAAGCAGGAAAATAAAATCTGTTCAAGTTGAAGTACAGAGTCCCCAAGTGATCTGCTAACTGTAATGGGGAATTCCTTCCTTTTTATCTTGTCACTGTTTACCATAACTCCTGTTATGGCTTAGTTGTCAAATAAATTTATTTATGAAACAACACACATGTTCAAAGCAACTTGCTGGAGTGAGGACTCGGTTCTCATAGAAATCAAACTCAGAAAAATCTCTCAGTGAGGATATGCCAGTCCAAAGGAAGCTTTTCTAAACCTGAACAGTTGTTTGGGAATTCTGCCTAGTTGCAGTCAGTATCAAACAGAAGATAATCCCTTTTGAACAAGACAACATCTCCAGCTTTTCCTGATTATCCAGCTGTTTCTGTGGTGCTCTATCCCAGCAGTAACACAGTGGCATGATCTACAGAAAGGACTGAAAAAATAGGTTCAAAATGTTCTCTTTCTACTTGAAGTAGCAAAGCCCTAGGTCCATCCCAGTTCTGTTTGACTTGCTACTGGTCTGTTTGATTGCCCTGGTGGGACAGAGCTCTAGATTCAGGCGAGTGACTGTGGGCGTCTTCATGTGTGGTTAGTGTCTAAACTTCCTTCAGGCAATGGGAGCCCAGCCAGTACAGTTAGTGCGGTGTGGAGGGCGGTTCCGGTCACCGTAACATGAGGACCTTGGGTTTGATGTGTTTACTCAAACCTGGTCTAGCTAAAAGACTGGCACAGGGCTGGCAAACGTGACATGGTCCCTGTTGAAGCCCAACATGATTCCAGAACAGCAGCTGGTAGGGGCTAGTTCTTACGAAGGTTTAATTCTTTTAACATTCTGGAAAGGAGAAGTCTGGGGCTGATTGAGAAACAAATTGTGCCAGGAGGTGAATCCTGGCCCGTGGCAGGTGATGAAGAAAGCGTTTGTATCCTGAGCGTTTAGCCTTCTTTGGAAGGAATTGGCCATGTCCATGTACCCAATCAGCAGCTCTGACAAGTGGTTTCCTTCAAGCTAGATCTGCACAGGAAACAAGGATGCCCTGTAAATCAGTGAGGACTGGAGCTGCAGAGCTAAATAGAGCTGAACAGTTTGATACTAGGTCTTACATTAGCTATCTTCCTGT
>JAUBOD010000327.1:9804309-9809309 GCA_032353885.1 Nothura maculosa
CAGCTTGTGTATATCACTGAGAATCAGATACAGCTTAATCTGTTTAAGGTATTATCTGTATTGCATTTTAGCTATAAAGCAACCTAACTTCACAGCAGCAGCAGATAGTGTTTCCCATCCCGACTAGCTCACCATAAAAGGTGAGAGAAATGGACTTAAGCCCTGTAAACTAAAGGGCACTCTGGCCTTGGTCTTCCTCTTCCCATGGAAGTGGGAAGTTATGCAACAGACTTATATGATAATTGCCGCTGAAATTGGCAATTTCAGTGTTTTACCATCAGATTTTACATAAATACCTAATTTCTGTCAGGAGTAGAATTTTACACCTTTGTTCTGTGGCCATTCTTACTGTCTATCTTTAATTCAACACATTTTCTCTTGTGAATCATCTTCAGGATCTCTAGTTCTCCCCCTCACTATCTACTTTTCTTCTGGTTATAAATTGCTTCCCTGAGCTTGGCGCTTAGAAATCCAAGTGTTTCCAGGCAGTTTGCATTCTGTGTGGATAGAAGCTTTAGCGTGCTGTTCAGTTGCCACCCACATAATTAGGTTAATATAATTTTCCTGCCTTTGATTAGTGTTATAAGGATAAAACACAGGAGAAAAACAGGTTAGCATAGGCGAGCAATATGATCGGTGATCCACTTAATATCTAGTTAGTACAAGTCGTTTCAAATAAGATAGAGAAATGTCTCATGACTCAGTTATAGTGTAAAATTTACTTGCAGGGTGTTTCTTTAGCCAGTAGAAACTCTCTTAAAACCTATGGCTCTTTCCTCTACCAAGACATGTTGTTAACAGCAGTTAAAACTTGGAATGTTGTTGTTACACGTGTAAATTTGAAGTAATTTAAACTGTATGCCCAGCCCGAGGTCTGCAGTGTCGTTAGGTTTTTATTTGAGAGATTGGAAGATTTTGTTCTTCCTTTCACCTGTTCATATTCTATATCTTACATTTATATTTTATATATTGGTGTGTGATTCTGTGGGTCTGTATTTCTGTTCTTTCCAGGATAAACAGTACCATGTGTTTTGCTGTTTCATTTAAGAAGAGTTTTGTATGTGCCTAATAAATTTCATTTCTCTGAGTGTCCTGTAGTTCTGCGGCAGGATGATGGTATTTATTGATGGTATTGCACAGTGTCTTCACAGTGCAGAGCCTGGCAAAACAAGACAAAACCCTGTATCTACATTTGCATGTAACTTGCTCTCCTTCTAAACCTGCTCTTTGCATCATACTTCAGGACTGTGCTTACCTTTAAATTTTTATTATATTGTTACAGTGAAGCCCATACATTTTTCTTGACCTGATTTACAGCCATGAATGATTAAATCGAATTCTAGATCTGTTTTATCTGGTGTTTCATGAAGCATTTCCTAAATTACTTAAGGGAGCTGAATTTGCACAGGCTTCCGTGGACCTGAGCAACCTAAATCATCGTCTTTATCATCTGAAAACTCGGCCAGCTTTTCTCCTTTTTCTTTCTAGATCAATAAATAATATTAGAACAGTTTATTCCTTTGAAAACTAGATGCAACTTGTTGTGTGATAACTGTGACATGGAATTTAATGCAGAAAAAATTCTTATTCCCACAGTTGAATTCAGCTGGCAATAAAACAATCAAAGGGGTTACATTTATTTATGTCCCCAAAAATCAAATTTTCACGTCCTCTCTATCTTCTGTCATTTCATTGCTTGATACCGGAAAGCAACTTCATTCCTGCCTTTTTTATTTTTTTAATTGGGAGTAGATGCTTGCTTTTTCTTTATATTTTCTTGAAACTATGTGGGTGCTTCAGCTTAGAAAATGGAGCGGCAAGTTGACAGCAAGGGACAATCATGAGGACTAGTCCTTGACCACCCACTCCTGTTTTTTGTTGTTGTTCATTTGTTTTTGATAAAACTAGTTAGCAAATTTAATTCATTCTTAATGCCCTGCGTATGACAGAATCCAGTGGGTTGTGAAGGCCGATTGTGAGGAGAATTGGGAATCTCTGGGAGAAATTCTGAAAAACAAAGGAAATAGTTTCAAAAAAAAATCACTGCGTAGAAATCTATCCTTTCTTTTCCCCACTCCTAAAATAAGAACAACATTTTAAACCAATTTAGCAACACTAACCTTCAAACAAAGCAAAAACTGGGTTATGTTACCAAGGGCTTAAGATCTGTGTAGGTTGGTTTTGCCCGTGGATGTCGTTCCGCAGGAATTGTGAGGGATTTCTGGGTGCTGAGCCAGCCTCTGAAATGGCCCTGCTTCCTGCATGCAGAGAAGTAGTTTATTACATGATACATCACTGTATTATTGCAGAGAAAGACAAAAAGAGGTTTACGGTAAAAACGTTGCATGTATTGTGGGCTCCTGGTGCATAAGCAGAGAAAAAAGTAGATTTCAAAGGAGCAGAGTTGTGTCCATGAGACTCCAACAGCTATCAGTTACTTCCTCGACTACTCTTAAGCTGAAAATATGTTAAGATATTAAAAGATATAATGGAGAATGTGTGAGATCAGAAGCTGTGGATTCCGTTCCTGAGTTTACAGGGTTCTCAGGGAGGAAAAGAGGGAAGGAGGTTCCAGGTTTTCTCTTCAGATATTCTCTCTGCGTCCTTTTTTATTTATTATAATTCTTAGTCTTTACTAATAGTTTTCTAGTTCTTGAAAGTTATTTTTTGTTTCAGATATTTTCTCTTCAACCTTTTAATTTTGGTGTTTTTATAAGCTCTTGGGTTTCTTATTGTAAAATTGCATATGACGCTTCATTTGCAAAATGAAGTGTAAATTAGTAAGGCTAAATCTAAATATTTTGAAAAATTTATCTTTAAACCTTATCATGATAGACAGAGTTTACTAACTTTTCTGTTTATTTGTCAAAGAGCTTTTGAAATACCTTTTTTAAATCGTATTCTCTATAATTATGTAAATCAAATATTGTTTTTAATGCTTCATATATGTATGGATATATATCATACAACTCGGTTACTTGCACTACATGAGGAGTAGAAGGAAAAAAAGCTTTTTTTAATGAACTCCTAAACTCCTAGCTGCTTCTGAAAGCATAGAAAACAGAACGTTTCAGAAACAGGCTTTGGGTCCAAAGAACTAGTTTGGCCTGTGCAAAAGTGTTTCTTTTCGTTGCTAAATTTTGCAACAGACTTTTTGAGTAGTATTCCAACGCATTTTTAGTTTGGGGGTTGGTTTTTGTGTGGCTTTTTCTTTTTAATCACATACCTGTTGCTACTAATTATAAATCTTAGTATCACAGTGACTTAACAGATGTTACACCCGGGATCTTTATTTCTCCCTTATCTACCTATTCTGTAGCATGGTTCCAGTCCTTTGGATAGACGGACACACGTTTGCTGCAGTAGAAGGGTGCTTTGTTTCAGTGAAGGGCTCTTCATTGCTCTATCAGTGTCAGGGCTGAGCCCTTCCTTGAGGTGTTGTTTAACATACACACGCCAGCAGTCCGGGTCTACTTCACGTACAACTTGCATTCCTCAAAGGGGCCGTGCAGTAAATTGGAAGTGACCAGGGCTGCAATTCCTGCTGCTTGGTGAATTACAAGGACTACATGAGGCAGCTGCTCATTGGAAAGTTTTAGTGTAACTTGTGGCACGTCAGGTCCCTGCAGTAAAACAGCCCGCCCAGCACTTGCACGCCCTATGCGCCGTGGGAAGAAGGGAACCTGACTTGAGCCGTAGATGCTGTGATGCTGCTGACATGTCAAGTGTGGCACCTCCTCCTGAAGCCACGAGCGTGAAGGCTTCTCCACTGCAAGGCCTTTGGGTAGTGCCCATGGCTTTTTGTTGCCCTGCAAATACAGAAAATGGTGAATTTTTTGCTATTTCAAAGATTCTCTGTGAGTATTGGACATCAGGTCAGTGTTTATAAGCAGGATTCTTCTCAAGTAATGATCTCTCAAAAAATGATAGAAATGGGTTCTTAGTGTAAACTGCAGTAGTGCTTTTGCTAACAAAAGTCATAAAATACTGCTGTTACAGGTAAGAGAAATGTGAAAGGCAGCAACACATTCCTTAATGATGCAGTCCAGTCATTTTGTAGTTTATTATGAAGTTCTTCTTCCTGTTTGAACACAGTCTGTTACAGCTCAGTTACAAAAAGCCGTAATGCAAATGAACCACTGGATTCCTGCCACTTTTCCACTCTGGCAGTCAGACGAGCTCGGGAGGAAGCAGCTATCTGTGCAGGACAGGTGCTTCTGGGAGGCTGTAGCTCTGCAAAACGGTCCTTCAAAACCATTTTCTGAAGTCGCACATTGTCTACACATACACAGCTCCAAAACACAAAAAAAGGGACAGTAAAAGATTGCCAAGGTTTGTGGAGCAAAATTTAGCATACCTTATTTTAGAAATCGGTGTGGATTAACAGGGCTAGTGTGCTAAAAGGTCTGTATTCCAGCCTGCAGAAAGTACTTTTAATTTGCTCATGTAAACAGTAAAATGCAGAGAAATACCCTCCCTTTGCAAAGAAAAGTGGTGGGTTAATGTTTAACCGGTTAGATTCTTATGCATTTAATTATTTTGATAAGTTATGTAAGATTGGAAATCATATTGATGTACAATGGGGAAACTAGTGCAGGTAGTTTGGGGTTGGGCATTGGTTTGTTTTGTAAAGGTAGTTAATAGTAACACTTCCAAGAACATCCTTCCAGAGTAAATGAAGTGGAGTTCTGAGGCAGCCATTTGTTATGTATACAGTGTATGCTGAAAAATCTGTGCCTTCAAGTGTTTAGTGCCTTCATGAATAAATGAAAACCTGATGAATGATAAAAGGTAATATAAACTGGTGCATTTTGCTGAAGCACCTTTGATTTGAGGTACTGAAAATGCAAGTGTGTATGTGTGGATATATATATTTATGTTTTAAAGCACTTTGAAAGTAGAATTCATAAGTAGTTTTGTCACTGACAGCTAATGGTCATTTGAAAAGTCTCCCTCTCTCCTTCCTGGTTAGATCTTGCTGAGTCAAGAGGGAGTGACTG
>JAUBOD010000327.1:9814309-9853666 GCA_032353885.1 Nothura maculosa
GCCCTTATGTGCTGGCACAGATCCGCAGCCACCAGGTTACCTGTTTCACTGCAGCTCTAAGTGATGTTGTGTTTTTTGCATTCTAAAGAAGCAGTGGCCCTTGCGGGGTTAAGGCTACAGCTTTTTCTTTTTTTCTTAGCACAACTATTACACAGCTTCACTTTGTGTAAGAAATAAATAAAAGGTCCTCTTGTCCTTCAAACAGCTGAGCCTGCTCCTGGGAGAGAAAGCGGCTGAGAGCAGTGAGCTGGAGGCTGCTGAAAGGGGATGGGAGCCCAGCCTGAAAGCTGGAAATTTCTTAAATGTCAAAAAAACAAACAGGCAAGGTTGGTTATAACTGTGGAACTGCCAACTTCGGTAGAGGGAAGCGTTTTGATCCGGGTGAGGGACTTGAGCATGCTGCATTTTTGATGAACTTCTCATCTCCCAGGCCCGGGCTTCTTCCCATGCACACGAAGCCAGCAAAGGCAAAGGTTGGTGAACATCCTCAGCTTTCCAGGACATAAAATTGGAGGCCTGGGACATGACCAGGGTGCACACGTAAACACCATGTGCTGTGGGGCCCCTTCACAACCAGGGTCGATAACTCCATGCAGTTTCTCAAACACGACCCCTCGGCCTGCCCAGCTCCCACATGGCATCACGGCAGCTGGGCCACTTTCCTCCTACTCAAAAACTGCATCTTGCTGGGTGAATTCTCCCTCAAGAAACCGCCAGATAAAACGTTTCCAGAATATTCTAAGGGTTGTTGTAGTTTTAGTCAAAGCACAGAACTGGGCTGTCAGAAGAAGGCCTCATCCATCCACTGATGAAGATGTGGATCTGTGCCTCAGCAAACTGCTTGCCTCTGGGGCGGAAAGTATTTCAACACTTAGCTTTGAAAACGCGCAGAGATGTTAACATTTAATTAGGGGAGATGTGCATTATCTGCCATAATCAACAAAATGCATCTGCAGACGGATCAGATGTGACATTCACTCTGTGCTTCGCAATTATGCGAGAAAATTGTCACTGTGAACACGGTTCACCTCTCATGCAGAATCACCCGAACTCTATACAGTTCATTTCCTAAACATGCTCTCAAAATAGGCCTTGCATCAGCTTTACGCAGTGCGTAGGCCTTCCACTGAGATGCCAATTTCACCCTCTAAGGTTAGATACGAGTTAAGCAGGCACTGTCTGTGTAACTAACTTGCCTCTTTTACACTAGAACATGGTGTACTTTTGCCAGCATTTTCATTGCTTTTATAGCATGATGGTGGGGAGAGCCAGGAGAGATAAGTGAATCTGAGAACCACGATAGCTTTATCCCACATACTTTAAAGCATGTGAATTGCACTTACCAGAAAAGTTACTACCCTGTAAAAGAGAAGTGTTTCTTTAAGCAGAATTCAAACTAGAGCAGCACCACAAAACTTTCAGGCATATTAATATCTATACAGTTATCTCGGTGAAAAGTGGAGTCTAAATGAAGATTAATATCAAAGGCAAAGACGGATAAAGGTGCTGTTGTTCATTTCTTTTTAAAACAGCTTGAATGCAACGATGAGAATGATCAAGGAACATAAATATTTGAAAGCCTGAAAACTCAGAAATAATGTTCAGTTTAACTCCATTCCTATTCACAGGTAAATTATACCTGTGGTAACAATTCTGTTGAATTCCAGATACGTTACCAGTCCCTGCCTCTGGCTGCTGTGCCTTCGCACCCATGGCAATGCCCTTCCAAAAACACAGGGAACCAACACACCTCAGAGTGGGCTGTGGTCAAGCAGTGTTTCTTGGCAAACTCACTAGACCTGGCTACACCATCCACTGATGTTGGGGTCAAACTCCCTTTATTTGGGAAGTGGATTAGTGAAGTTGAAGTTGTCGTTCTCCCGACTGCATCACAAAGCTGAGAAAGGGATGGGGGGAACTGCTTTGACTCACTCGTGTGGGACAAGGCCTGGGGCTGGGAACTGAACTGAGGGGGCAGAAGGGAGAGAAGCCCGATGGTCTCTTGACCATGGAGGCAGTTTGAGAAAGACGTATTTCCCTCAAAGAGGCAGTTACAAACTCTGCTATATGTCATTGACTTACTTCTGAGCACAGCCCTCAGTATAAATCAAAGCTTGTACGTCACGGTGGCCAACGGGCTGCCCGGATCCCTACCCGGCCAAGCTCCACGCAGGCCGCCCCACGCGAGCGAGCGGAGCAGCCGAGAGCTCTGAACTCCTGACCCGCCCGGGCCTCGTCGCAGCGGCAGCGCCATGGGAGGCGCCCGCCGCGCGACCTTCCCCTCCTGACCACATCAACAGGCCCCAGCCGGGTAGCCACGTGGGAAAGAGCCCTGGCCGTGACCACGGGTGCCCAGGGATGGCTGGAGGGAGAGAGGGCTTCAAAGACCTTCTGTGATGCTGTTGGAGATGCCCATATCTGATGGGCGTGATGAATACGGCTTTGATGTATTTGCATCAATCCCTCCCCACAAAAACATCGCTTACCACGGGCAACCTCAGCTAGGCAGACAAGATTGCTTTGTGTGCGTGTGCATGCCTAAAATTGACTGTTTAAACTATCTGAACAATGTAAATGGTGGAGAACAGCCCAGATCCATGAACTGGGCCCTGGAGATGCTTCCGCCATGCAAATCCCAATCCCTCATGTCAATAATTCCCTTCCTGTTTTAATACTTATGAGGTGTTCACATCTGCTACCAGTACAGTTTTAGCTGATGTCAGGGCTGGCCAGGAAGAGGGCACCGATGGAGCTGTTCATCCCACGCTCCCCCTCCTCAGGAGGACAGAAATTCCCTCAACCAGAGGCATTCTCAGTGCTCAGCCCTTGCTTGGGACCTCTGCAAAGGCCTTCACTGCAGAAGAGCTTGACATACCTGCTTGCTAGAGCAGGAAGCTGAAGAGTTCAAACAGCTTCCACCTTTCCATGCTGAAGCCTTCATTTAGGTTGCTGAGTGGCAGATATTAGATTTGGGGTTTTCTCTAATAACCTACTGCATCATAATTTATTCCCACTGCAAATTCTCCACAAGATTTCAACGGCCTTTGTGAAAATAAAAACAGACTATATTGACATATTTGCCTTAGAAGATGCTAATCAATATCTATTTTGTTAGCCAATATGGTTATGTCTCCTGTTATTGTGATTTATTCCATTTTTGTTGACCAAAGCTGGTTGAATGGGTGATAATAGCACTGAAAGTGGCAAGGGTTAATAAATTCAGATGAGGTTGTCATCTTATTACTAGAGTGCAGGAAGTGAAGCACAACCGTTTAATTAACCTAGTCGCAATGAATTTCATGCAACACGCAGTTAACACTCCATCTATTAAAACTGCAAAGCAGATGGTAGTGAGCAGTTTTGCCTGCCATAAATAGGGTACCATTTGAATTACTTGCTGCACAGGATTTTATAGGACAAAATTATCTAGATATTAAATGGTGAGATATTTAATAATCTCTTTATTTTAAGCCATGAATATTTAAGACCTGTGGTCCAAGAGTAGAAACTCAATTATTTTCAGGAAATCCCCTAAACAGAGAGCTAAAAAAAAGAAAAAAAAAAAGAAAGAATGACAAAACTTTGATGAATTGGCATTTCTTCCAAATTCCAAAGGCCTGAGTCTCCAGTTATGTATGGGGAATGCATAATCCATTACAAAGTTTTACCCTACTTTCTATATCTGTGTAGGAGATTTTTATTATTCACACAAATGGATAATCCTCGTTGAGTATTAAAAGGCCACATTTCTCAATAGACCAGTAGTTTCTCTCTTGCTCTTGAAAAATGATTGTGATAAATATTAGCAAATTCAACACTTTTCCTTTCATTTCACGAAGCTAGGGAGCTGTGTGACCACATGACTGCACATGCTGGCAAGGGGCTATACATCAGAGGCGCTGGGGATGACTCACTGCCCCAACCGCAATAGACATTTCGCTTTCACTGATAGATGAGTTGTTTCTTATTCTATAGAAATATGTGTTTAAAAAATGTGATATGGCTTCATATGTACTTAATGACTTAGACACTTCTGGAAATTACCAGCTCTTGTGAGGATTTCATGTACACAATTGTTCTCCTCCTATAAAATCCAACATAAAGATGCTAGGAAGAAGCGAAGAGGCTTTCTTAAAATGACTTATGCCTCAGGACTGTATGGAATTCATTTGCCAGCAGAGAAGCAAATGTTTGTTTGCAATCAGAACAGAATCAGAGGAAGAAAAGTGGCGCCTGAGCCAGCAACACAAGTAGGTCGCTGCAGACGCAGGAAGGCTCCGCTCCCACAGCTCAGGCAGAGGATGGAAAATTGTCTTTCAGCACCTCTGCAGAAAACAAGGCTGATGGACCAACCTCTTTCGGCATTCTCCTTCTCCTTTCTAAAACTGAGGCTTGACAACAAGGCTCAGCTTCTGGTGAATAAGGTTCATTAAGCTCACAGAAAGCTGGAGGGTGTGCATTCATTTATTTGAATGACTCTCTGCGACTCCTTTATTTGAATGACTTTTTCCTTAGAGAGGCAGAAGGCAAGTGTGTCCTTTGTCACCTCCTCTGATTGCTCTGTCCACTGAACCGCTAGCAATAGCTATCAGAAAGTCTCCAGAGATTCAAAGCATCACAATCCATGACAAAGGACATAAATTGCTCTTTTCACAGATGACATCCTGCTTTATCTCAGTAAAACACAAATCTCTGTTCAATGCCCAAAGAAGACCTGGAGCGTTACTTCACTGTACCCACATTTCATGTAAATATGACTAAATCAGAGGTGATCCTTCCGCAATCATTCAGCAAGATTTTTTTTTCCATTTTCTATGCCATTGACCCTCAGGGGAATTCAACTATCTATTGGTACCAGCTTCAATCTATTTAAGCAAACTGCCACAGTCCTTTTTGTGAAGTCCTACATATTGAGGTCTAGTAATGGCAAAAAAAAGGGCTTCCTTTTCCACTGCACATAGTGGCACACTTCTGATTTGAACACATTAAAAATAAAATATGTACAGTATTAAGCAATGTGACATGCAAAAGAGATCCAGAATCATCTTTCTGAAGCTCAGAAAGACCCAGAAGCTGAATGAAGTCTCATGCCCATAAGGGAAATTCTCTTAGAGAGCAGCTTTAGTCACTGCCTGAGGAAGGGCATGCAGAGCTCCAGGCACCAGCCCCATGAAGCCACCAGAGACTTCACTGTTCTTCCTCCTTCCAGTCTGGCTTGTGGTCAAGGCCTTAAAGACATCCCAAGGGATTCACACAGACTTAGAGACCACTCATCCTCTGCAGAAGAAGGAAACCACATCATTTTGTGGGGCTGCTCTCACCTCTGAGCTCACTCGGGTGACTGCAGGGCACAACATTTGGAAGGTGGTAAGCAGGGATCTGATAAACAGGATGGGATCTTTGGTCAAGACCATGACTGAATCAACTTCAAAAAGTTCAAAACTTAATTTAATTCTCTTTCTTCTCAAACATGCTATGAGCAGTTCCCTTCCTAGCCATTACTGCTGATGAAAAAAGGACAGTCTGTCAGGCAGAAGAAGTGGTAGCCACAAGAGCTACTGAATGAAGGGCAGAAGTGCCACATGCAGCAGCTCCAAGGCCACAGGAGCTACTGCTACTGCATGTAGCACCTCTGCCCTTCATCTTCATTTGGGAAAAAAAGAAAAAAAAAAAAAAGAAAAAAAAGAAAAAAAAGATATTTTACCACAAGCCTGAGAGTAACTGTGTTTCTGCTGCTGTAAGCTGCCATGGCTCCATGGATCCCAAGTCTGTCAACAGCCGTGGGCTTTGAATGTCACCTTGCCTTTAAAGAAAGATTCACAGTGTTTCTCATAAAAAATAAACACTTCAAAACATGAAAAAAGCTACTGAAACACATCTGTAAAATAAATAAAAATACTGGTCAGATATTGGTGGATAGTGCTTGGATATTGATGCATTAGATAAGGCAGGCCTATTTGTCAAAAAGAGGCATTCTGAGGCACAGTGATCAGCCTGGGGCCAACTCAAGAGGTCAGATTCAGCCGTAGAAACAAACCCTGCCTCCTGAACGCCAAACGGGTGCTTTATCAACAAAGTGCATTGCTCTTCACTATATTCATTTATAATGCAGATTAGGTAGATGAGAGTGAAATTTAATCATTTAGAATGACTAATAACTATGCTAATGTGTTCAGATAAAATAAGCATTCACATATGCCGAAAGCTTTTATAGTGTCATAAACTTCTGTTATCTTTGAGGCATTCAGTACTTTGATTTTCATATACCAACTCCTCTCCATTTCAAGTGCACTAAAACATATTTTATAAGAAGATTGAGACATGAGAGCCTGCTGAACGTCCCATCAGTAATGCTTTTGTGAGTGCTGACAAACTACTCAGAATAGTGGGGCTAGGGCTGCGTTGGGCAGGGGGGAGTTGGGTTATTTGGGGCTTTTTACTGACAAAATGCCCAAAACCAGTGCTAAGATTTGGACTTCAGAAATGCCAGACAGCTTTGCTAGGATTGACTTCAGAGGGTTTGTAGCTTCAGTCTGTGTCTACAGAAACATTAAATCCCATTAAAGTTGTATTATTTGCACAATATGACCAAAACGCCCCAGTGCCTTTTGATGACCCATCTAAATTCCTACTTTGTTCTCCATAGCACAGACACACGTAGGTGTCAGCGACTATGCAGCATTTCAGCATTTTTGTTGCAGACACTGGGGGTTGTCACATGCCCAGTGATCCCTGTGATTATGTGGGACATTTGCAGACTTACTGCAGCTGCAATTGCCTTGCTACATCCTTCATACTCCAGCCACAGACCTCAAGGCTGCAGCTGCGGAGGTACCGATTAGATCAGGTGTTTTGGGAGGCAGTTTGTCCTTCTCGGAGAACATTTCCAGCTGCTGCTGCTGCTAGAGGTCCTGAAAGACCCACAGCCTGCTCCGTTACGGCACATCTTTCCCTTCCTCCAGGGAAAATGTGATGCTGCTTTGCACTGCTGTGCAGTAGCTGAACCGCATGGTGCTTCCAGTACACAAAAGCAGAAAAGTAAGCAAAAAGTGTTGACAGAAAATAATCTGACAGAGATGGAAAAAACATCCAACATTCACTATTAATTTGAATGCACATTGAAAGAGATTTCAAGTTAGTTTGGAGAAAATCAACTGACTTTGAAAAAAGAAAGTTTAAGTCAATAGTATTATTTATATAGTCTTCTTCCATGAAGAAAAATCCTCAGGCTATTGAATGAAAAGAGCAGACAATGAACTGCTAGAAATTAAAAACATGATCAAAGCAGGGGAAGGTCTCAGGGTTTTCAATGAAACAGTGATAACTAAAATAAAAATCACAAAGCAATGGTGTCTGGCTGAGAACACAAGCCGAATTGAAAGTCCTAAGTTGAGAACATTTCCTAAAATAGGAAATGGAGCCTGTCTGTCC
Organism: Nothura maculosa; assembly: GCA_032353885.1. NCBI lineage: Eukaryota > Metazoa > Chordata > Aves > Tinamiformes > Tinamidae > Nothura > Nothura maculosa. Next base: position 9,821,741 of record JAUBOD010000327.1, read on the forward strand.
GGTCTGCTGTTGGGAATGAGAGCAGGGAGCTAAGCAGAGGGAAGGCTACAGGAAGGGAAAGGCACAAAAGCAGCAGCGATGTCTTCAGGTACCACCTGGGCAAGAGCAGCAGACCAGTCTGCTGAAGCCAAAGCAGAGAGTGGGAGGAAGCCCACATGGAAGTGCGTGGATGAGAGACAGTTTGTCAGACAAAACTGCCTACCTGTTTGCATCTCCGTGGCAATGTGCAGGTTATATTTGGCACTTGAAATTTTGTCATTTTGTCTCCCCTCTGTATTTGCCTATGAGAACCTATATTTAAACCACAAGCTTCATCAGTCATGCTGGAAAGCAGTGCAGTTGCTTTGAGAAGTGACTGACGCATTGAAGTCTTTCTTTAAATATTCCCTATTGATATTTTCTAAGCTATTCTGGTTTAGAAAAGATAATTTGGAGCAAAGGTGTCAAAAACATTTCTAAGGGCAGGCTTGGGAGTCTGCTGTTTCATTTTGGGAGTGCTGTTCCTCTGAGAGGAACTGTAGACGGGCACTGGGCCGCGGCCTACGCAGCTGGTCATGGCGATACCACTACCATCTCCTGCCCTCTGTGGCCCCAGTCCTGGGAAAGTTTAGTGCTGGGTATTTTCCCTGCGATTGTGAAACAACCAGAAGGAACCATTGCAATCGAGGCAGAGGGCAGCCAGCCCAGGTGCGACCGCCCCATTGGCCTGGGGGTGGCCAACGGCGCCAGCCGAGCGCGTCGCTCACATGGCCGCGCGCTCCCTGAGCAAGGCAGGTGACAACACTCATCTGCTTCTTCCAGCTCCCCAGCAGAAAGGTCATAAACAAGGGCAAGGCGTGAGCATTTATGAGGAACATTTCCTTATCTTTTAATTAAGAATGTCGCAGAGCTTTTTTCTCCCTTTAGCAAGGTAGGGAGAGTAGTAGATTTTTCAGTCTAAGCTTTTATAGACGACTCATGTGATGCATGGCGAGAGCCATGAGAGGCATTTAGATTATTTCTTTAGAGGCATTTCTGTGCTTATTTTAGTTTCAGTGGAGTTGGGTCTGTTCCATATGGGCTGATTCACTGCAGGCTGCTTTCCCTGGCGGAGCAGTGGCTCTGTTTGATCAAAATGGTACTGACCTCCTTTGGGAAGGCAACTGTTGACTCACCGTATATGGGAAAGAGTTTATCCATCATAACTGCTAACCTGAAACTCTTCAAAACAACAGCACCTATTAATAGTAAACCAGATAAAAAAGCTTGCATAATGCCCTCTCACATAGGCATTTAATCTTCTGCTCTGGTTAAAATTTTACCCGGAAGAAAAGCTCACCTGAAAACAGAAAAGAGCACAGTCATGTATTTTTAACAGTCTTAGGCTTCATTTGACTTGACAAGATAAAGTACTGAAATATTAAGACCATAGAGCTTTTTTTTCCATTTATCTCTGTGAGTGAGAAGAGAAAAAATGGATGTTACTTAGAGCTGCATGTTGCTGCTCCTGATTTACAGGTAGGGAAGCAGACAGAAATTTCGCTCCAACATGACTGACATTAACATTACACTAAGATCATATTAAGATCTCATTAACATTAGTATTGCTAACACAACATTTTCAAGATGTTAGCACAACATTAGCAATTCACACCTTTTTTTATTTTAACATTTGCAATGCTATGCCCTGAAGGGATTTTTCAAAAAAAATAAATAAAAAAGGAAAAGATTGTATGTATGAGATATTCTCAATGCAGAGCTGAAAAAATGCTGGTTAAACTGCAGCCTATATCCTGGTGCATGCCTTGCTGGAGAATGCACTCACCAGGTTAAAATATTTACAGTAGTTTATTGGGCTGTGATTTCTCTTGGACTTCCTCATTCTCCTCAGAGGGCTGTGGGCAGGTTGGGAAGAGGAAGGGCATGCATGTCCCAGTAAGCGGCAGCTGGTAGCGCCAGGGTGACGTGGCACAAGGCCACGTGTGCAGCACCAGGACAGCCCCGGGAACCTCGACAGGAAACATCCCTTGCTGGGCTCCAAGATCACACAGTATCAGTGCATAGCAGCACATATTAGGCCAAATCCTTTTCTCTAGGCTTTTTTACCCAAAGAAATTCCAATGGAAGTCAGCAAGCTCTTGCCTCATTGAAGGCTCGTAACACACATGGCCCATCTTAGACTAGCTCATCTGATCAGAACCCTGAAGCATCTTTTAACAGATACCAGTCTGAATCAGTAGCAGCACAAATCTTCCTATTCCACCATGTAGAGTAGGAACAGAAGATTCTGCCCCTAGTCTCCCTGAGAATGCGCTACCGAGGGCTGCCACAAATTTTCTTGCCTCCATGCGCAGGTTTGATGCACACTCAACAACACATGCGCTTCTATTGCCTAGAAGAAAATCAGCCCCTGAAAAAAAATATCTGTCTCAGCCAGCACAGAACCATGAGCAGAAAATGCCAATGCAGACACACTTGAGCAGTGCAGCAACATCAGCAGCTGTGGGCTCTGGGCTGCTGCCCGTGGCTCGACGCGTCCTCTGCCAGCGACGGTCCCAGGCAGCACAGCCCAACACACACCCGGTGCTGCGGCCATGTCGGCAGCTGCCATCAGGCAGAGCTCCTGAAGGTAAATCCTTCTGGCGTGGTCAGGCAGACTCTGTCTGGTCTCCTGCAATGAACATGCAATGCAGTTTGTAGGAAGGAGTGAGCAACAATGCTTTTTTGCATCTGGAACGGGAAATGCAGAGGCCATGTGGCCTGTTTCCCAGCTTGAGCATCCTATCTTAATACTGCTTGAAAACAGAGAAAATCCATGCCTAAAATCTGACAAATGGTACAGAAAATTTGCCCCAAAAAGGGTATGTTGACTAGAAATATGAAGAGGGTCATCCACCCTTATGTTTGGTGATGCTGTGCTCCCCAAGTGAGGTTGGGAAGCAATTCTCATGGTGAAACATTAGGTACCAAGAAAAAGAGGATCTTTACAACTCTGCGCCAAATAGCCAGATTCTACCATTGTTAGAGACAATACAATCTGTACCACTAGGGATGGATCACTTATCTACGCTGCTGTGGCAGTTTTTATTACCATGAATTTCCAGGAATGTGGATTTTTTTTTAATATTGAAACGATGACAGCATCCTTCTGAGTCGCTTATTACAGCTCTTAAACACAGGGGGCTGCTGATGCTTTCTGCCTTATTTTCTGCTGTTTTTAAGTGTTGGAGATGCACATGATTAAAACAAACAAACAAACAAACATGTCTAGTATATATAGATCATATTTTAACCTCAGGGTATGAGAGAAAGAGACTGGCAGAATGTATTCGTTTCTGAATTAGTGTTTGCCGTGGCTCTACAAACACTTTGACAATTTCCCACTCAAAAACAGTGTCAAAGTTTTATACAAAACCATCTTTCAGGAGTTTCACTGTTGCATGTTGAAACTCCAGTCTTTAAAAGTGCCAATATCTAAAAGTTTGGCTTGTTTCTGAAATGTGTCAATTGTTATTTTCCTTCATTTGACCTATTTATCTTAAAACATTTATACTCTGTTGGGGAAAGTCCATATCTAAATGTCCAATTTAGTTTGTTTGTTTTTTTAAATCTGCCATTTCATTGCCAAGAAATTAAACAAACAGATGCCACTCTTTTTGAGGGGCTCCATTAAATGCAATGTCTTACGCACCATCTGCTGGATCTGCAGCAGCAATTAACAGATACACGCTATTCCCGGAGCAGAGCTGACATCAATTGATGATGCTGGGATGTTGGCAATTCCTCCTTCCCACTCCTCACCCTCCCTCCTGCAAAGTCCCCACATATCTATAATACAGGTTTTTCTACATAAAGGCCTGGATCTGCTAAGGGGGGAAAAAAAAGCTATTTTAGCTACTTTTCGCTTTTCAGACTGGGATGGATAAATGTCATTTTTAGTCATCCTATTCTTTAAACAGGCAAAAAGCAAATTAGGTGATAAAAACTGACCTGCCTTGTGCATGGCAAGCCAACGTGATCACGGTTTGTCCTGTATGAGTGGGTACCAGATTTCTCTCTGGTTCTCCCAGCAGCTCTGCACAGCCCAGAGGCTGGACCTGGGGCTGAGCACAGTCTGCGCACTTTGCTGCTGTGTGAAACCCGCTCAGCTGGGCAGCCACTCAACATCACGGCTACATCTGACTGTTCAACACACAGCTTGACATACCTGCTAGTCTCAGCCTCACATACCTCACATACTGCTGTGGATCATGAGTACTGAGGATATTGCATGTACGCTGTTTGATAGCCAGGTAAACAGCTTAATACCCATTAAAAGCCTTGGAGATTGAGTCTTTGATTGGCAAATGGCCCTCTTCTTTATAGGATAACATGGAAATGTCATGAGCCCACTGTGTAGATGAGCCCACTGAGTTCTTGCTGGCCTAATACACAGGTTGTTTACAACTCTAGAAGAGAAAAATACTCCTGCCCTTTCCTTCATTGTTGGGTTTCTGCTCATCCCATGGTGATGTTTTGTCAGCTCTTGGCCTGGTTCTTGGCCATGCTCTGCCTTTTCTTCTTAGCACCTCTCCAGTGAAAGTGGGGAGGCTAGGTTACTTCTGAAGACTTCTTGATGCTGCTAAAATACATTTTTGAAGTCTCAAGGTCACTGAGGCTTTACACTTCCCCTTAAACCAGCAACCAACAGTTATCCAGAAAGTTCGTGAACGCACAGCTGCTTTGTCATTTCTGCAACTCCCTGGAAAGTTCTGAATTCTGTGCAGTTCTGCAATTTGCTCTTCAGAAACTGTGTCCGGTGAACACGCACAGCTGCTGGGTAAAGGGTAAACCACAGACTGTGTTTCCAGAACCTTCTCACGGAAGACACCCACGTGGACTGGATAGGGCACTGGCTCACCAGCTCTTCCCAAGGCACCACAGCTGTTGCAGCCCAGGTGGGATGAGCTTTGCTCTCTCCAGCCCCCTTCCCTCTTTGGCAGAGCCAGAGCAGGTTATCAGGCGACAACAAAGCTCTCAAAGAGAGGAATGGAAAGTGTGTGACTTTGCACAACTTCGCTGCTCTCTGGAACTCACAGTTTTCCTTTCAAGATCCTGAGCTTTCTTACACAGATATATTTGTATTATCCGATAGAAATGCCTGATGTGTGGCAGCAGGGTGGTTTTGTTTTGTTTTTCTTTTTCAAGATTGAATTATATCAGTGGAACAATTGTTTTGCCTTGGTTTGTCAAGCAAGCAGTCTTTCTTCAAAAAGAATGATTTCTTCCCTGAGACATAGGGAATAAAGTGATTTGGCAGTTTGATATTCCAGATACTTCTCTTGATAACAGCAGGATGACTGAAAATGGCTCCTACCCCAATGCTGTCCTACCTCACCTACCCCAGTGGACACCTAGGGAGTTTTGAAGTTTGTCTTTTAATATTCATGTGTACAAAATAATTTATGCCTGGTAGGTGATTTTGTAATTCATACAGAGTTTATACTATAATCCAACTCCTGCTGTTTGAGTGTTCCTTAACCTGAAGCATGCAGTTTGCGTGGGCCAAGTTAACGATTGTGCTAATGAAGTACTTGAATGTTGCAGCCAGTTGGGAACAGACAGGTGTGGATTGTTTCGGATCCTACAATTTCCATCCTGACAATAAATCTGTAGAGTAATTATCCTTATTGCCCAGTGACCATCTGTAAAAGCAGTCTTAGAAAGACTGCCTCATAAATCAGGTAAAATTTAAAATCTTCCAACAGTTTGTAAATCTGCCCAGGATTTAGAGATTAATTGAAACAGACAGCTTAATACATTAACCTTTCACCTCTGTGGACTTGGGTTCAAAAGCCAGCTAAGGTCAAGAAATAAAAATTAAATCGGTAATTTCTTCTTAGTCTTTAAAGGACATGTCTCATCACGTAAAAACTGCTGTCCAGATGATGCAAAGGAGTAGCGGATGTTTCAGCGTCCACGTGCACCACAGAAGTGACAAAGTGGCCAGGAGAGGACAGGGTTGGTGGCCATGCAAGTGCATTTGCTGGGACACCATAAGGCAGGAACCTTTTGTGGGACAACAGAATGTAGAGTGGGAGACACTCAGCACTGCTGCAATTAAGAAGAGCCTGGTAATCTGATAATACAATTATAGCTACTAAGTCTCTTTGCAAGGGGCTTCTCTGAGCGTTGTCTGTGTCTTGCTTGTTGCTGATGTTTTAGTATTAGGTTACTAATTTAAGAACAGAGTAAGGTGTCTGAGGAGACCTCTCACTAGGACATGGCAACTGTTAGGAAAGTCAGGAAGCACCAAGAGAGGCCTGTGGGAACAGCTGGATAAAGCACCCAGAAATAGTTTTCCTCCTAAAATCAAGCCAAGTCATGAAGCATTTCTGAAGGTATTGGCAACATCTTCTTAGTTATCCTTTGGGCATAGGAGATTGCAGATGCTGGCAGTCATGAAAGACATAGTCCCATCCTACCCGCCTTAGCTTCCTTCCTCTTAGGCTTTGCCAAAAGAGTGATTTTTACCCAAAAAAAAGGCAGAAGAGACTTAAGAGAGAAGCTGGAGACTGGCCACTTGCCCCGAGAGGGCACTGCCTGTGGACGCACGTGTCAGCAGCGCCTTTATGGAGATTTAACGCCGACTGGTAGTGGCAAAACACACAGTAATCTGTGTCAAGGTAGGGAAAAGGGATTGAACGATATAACTGTCAGTAGCAGAAGCCTCTCAGGGGAATTAACCTCTCTCCGAATCCCTATTAAATAGTTAGCACATCATTGGGAATCACTTGACGGAACCTGTGGTATGGGAGTATCCCCCAATAGATTTATGTTCCTCAGACACTTAAGGCCACCCTTGAGAAATATCCATGCGAAATAAAAATTACCTATGACCCTTGGCTTTGACTTCATGACCTCTTCCTTTCCCCATACATGCCCTGCCTGCTTGTGACTTGTCAGCTGACTAATGAGATCGGTTGAGATCTCTGTTGTTAATGTACATTGGAAAACAGTATGATTCTCTGGGACCTGCAAACACACAGCAAATCAACCAGAACATTTCTGGGGGGTCTTGGCCTGCTTGGAACAAATATCATGCTGGAGGGCTTGAATCTTACAAAAATGCATTTGCTATTGATGAAGGTCAGAGGTGAGCTGAAAAACACACTGTGAAACCCAGTGATAGAAAGTTTAATCATTTATTTTTTGCCTTGGATCTTTTCACTTGTTCCAGCTGGTTCAGAAGCATTTGGAACATTTCAGCAAGGATTACAAGAGTCAAAACAAACCTTTGCCAGCAGTAGAACCAGATCAACAGAAACAGGACAATAGTCTTTTTCATACCACAAAAATGCTACCAAGCAGAATATAGTTTCATGTGCACTTCCATATTTTCCCCCTCCTGATTAAATAATGAAATAATATTTACTAGCAAATACTATAGCTCACTTTTGAAGGGAATTAACACAAAGATTAAAGGGTTGGTTCTGAAGCCATGACTGAAATTCTGACTATTAAAATGCACATCAGCATGCAGAGAAAATAAAAAGGCACTGAAATTCTTTTCAAACCCAAGCACCAGGTGCATTAATTACATTTTATTGCATGTTGGTTTATTACCGCGGTCACTTGTGCCTTATGATCTGCATTAACACCTGCGTTCTATGGATATCTCGGTATTTCACTAAACAAGATGAATATTGGCCAGATGGTGACTCCAGTAGGAAGCACCGCGCGTAGATTTCCCCGCTCCGCGCAGTTGCCTGTAAAGGAATCCTGAATGTCACACTAAGCCAATAAATAAATAAATAAAAAGGGCAGAAGACTAGCTCTGAGAAGAACTGCCTTACCAGCATATTCACTAAGGACCAGAAAACAGCCAGTCTCCGGCCCCATCACATGAACCCCTGCGTGTAGCACAATGTGCAACCTGACATTTGGTAGAAATGCAATTCCATGGAAAAGTGGGTCAGCGCATGTGTAAAACACCACAGCCTCACTGGCTCGGTGGTGCTGCTTTTTTTAAGTTACATATATGACCTTTCTTCCACAGTGCAGGCTAGTTAATGTACAACAGACGTTCAGCTCTGGATACCTGCCACGAGGACAAGTTGGTACCTGTGCTTAATCTCCTCACACTTTGACCAGAATGGGCAGCACGTCAGACACAGAGGAAAGGTGCCAAGTGGCACAACCCTCATCAGGCTGCTAATGCCACTGACCTGCTATGGTCTAACAAATAAAAGTTCCTTTATGACCTGCACAACAAAATGCAAGAAATCTAGAATTTCACCGTTGTATAAGGGAAAAAAATGGAAACATAGGGAGAAAAAGCTGTAGGTGCCTTCTAAAAACGTGCATTGAATCCCTCGGTCAAACTCGTATCAAGCAGAAAACCCAAATGCTCCCAGCAAATTCTGTTTTGCCATAGACAAGGGCGATTTTCCCTGCATGAGTGAGGTCAGTGTTTGGGATAGTCCTATCTCTGTTTCATTTTAGGAAGGAGACATTGCATTTTAGGAAGGAGACGTTGCATTTCTGCCCTTGTGACAGTGCTATTTGACAATGGCAATTTAGACATGGGTGCAAACAGCTGTAAGTAGCGGGTTTCTCGGGTCTCTGTTTCTGCAGCGTGGGTCGTGGGCTGCCCTGGGACAAGGTGGGAGGACATCAGTGGCCCTGCGGGAGCGGCCTGGAACAGGCTGTGCCGTGCGCCGCTCAGGCGCCTCGTCTCTCCCTGAGGAGGGCGAGCGACCTCGTTTCTGCCTCAGGGAAGCTAAGGCTGAGACACGCAAGGCCGGCCCCTCACAGGGCCTATCCACCGGGCCATACATCCCTGCGTGCCTCTCCTGCTTCTTCCCGGCCTGGGACAGCCTGGGCAGAGCACAGCTGGGCTGCTTTTTGGTGTGACTGGGGTTTTTTGGTATGTTAGGATACTTGTTTCCTCATGGCCATGCTCATGTGTGCAAGCTCCTTGTTGATGTGAGGCAAGCACTGGTTAACTTGCACAGTCCTGCCCTGGTAGACCTCTGAGAGGGGCCATGCTGGAAGGAGGAGTTTAAACAGGGAAATGAGGACGGTGAATAGAGAGGGCTTTGGTTTGGGGGTTTGGGGTGGAGGAGGGCAGTAGAAAGGCAGGACTTCTTTGTGCGCTGCTGCTCACTAGTCTCGACAGGGGAGAAATCCAGGGCTACGAAGACACATGGAGAGTCTGAGCAGGGGCCTGCTCTGCTGGGGACTATGCAGAGGAGAGAGCAGGGCTGGTAACTAAAGCAGCCTGTTTAGCAAAGCTGTGTTTGTATTTGCACCTTCCAGACAGAGCTCCTCAGCTGCTCCCCAGGGCACAGCTGAGGCCAGGGAGGGTTTGTGAAGGGCCCATCAGCTGATGGTGGAGCAGAGAAAGCAGACAAAGAAGGCAGCAGAGCAGTCCTGCCATGCTCCTGTTCCTGCAAGCATGCAAAGCCAGCCCAACTTCAGCAGGCCAGCGGCGGCACCGCGCTGGATGCCTCAGAGCAGGAGGAGGGCACATGCAGGGCACTTGAGATGGCGAGCTTTACGAGGGCCTTATCTCCCCGAGAACGTTTTCTCACGGTCTCAGCTCAGCCCCTTATCGTGTGCCCCAAGGTTTGCCCACAGGGTAGGGACTTCTGCGACATCTAACGCTTGGATTTCTGACCGCAATCCCGCTGCATGCACCGAGGGGGCTGTTGTGACCCTCTCTGACAGCCCGGAGCTGCAGGATGGTGACCTCATAGCTCCTAGCTCCCTGCAGGGACATCCGGCACCAGATCCAATCTCAGAAAACAAGAGGCAAAAAAAATACAAATTAGCACTCCCACCTTACCTCCCCACACACACTCTATCCTGAGCTCTGCTGTGTATAAAGCCAATATCTCAGTCTTGGAGGAGGGAAGGCAAATCCTATTACGAGTTAAGATTAAGTATCGCTGAGATAACTTACCAGTGCAGAGATCAAATATAAAAGATGTATGTTCTGTGTCATCTGTTTAGCAGCCCTAAATTAGCTCGCACGGGTTGGTGGTGCTGACCAAATGGCAGCACATGTGCTGCAAATGGAAATCAGAGTCAAAACAGAATCCTATGGGAAACCCCAAGCAATTTTAAAGCAGCTATCTTATTACCTAAGCAATTTTCAGGGACAAGCGGAATTCAGACAGAGCTGACAATGCTCTCTGGTCCCACCTTGGTGAAACTACTTCATTATTATTTCAGTAGTGCCTTGAGAGCTCTATCTGGTGCACTAGATTTTCTGCAGAACCCCTCCCAACAACCCACAATAAAAGACAGCTCCTGCAATGAAGGGCTTAAGGTTTAATTTAAGACAAGACACAGCAAGTGGAATCAACAAACAACCAGAAAGATTAGAAGGGAGAGGATGATGGAAGTGGTAAAAAGCACTTGTCCCTGGAGTCCCAATATGTGTACAAATGCATACTTCATATTGATTAATGGGTACACAGAGATTTCAGAACTCCCTTAAACGGAATATAAGACATCCAGAAAGAATTAATAGAAGAATTACAAGTATGGGGTGGAGGGCTTGAGGGTGGGAGAGATCCGCATTGCTGTCTGTGTAGGAAGCAGATACGCAGATGGGTTTGACTCAGCTTTATAACAAAGCTTGAGCAGTCCTGGCCTAGGTATGCAGCTCTCCTCAAGTCATGCATCCGACTGAAAACCCCCTTGCTTCTCAGTGTGCACAGTAGATACAATTGCCTTTGCAAAACTCACTAAGGAGAAGATGAGAGAAATCAGGTTTGCAGGGAATCTACCTCAATGGTTGCAAAACATTTTAGGAATATTTTATTCAGTTAAATAAACAAACAAACAACAAAAAAAACCCTCTGGAAGTCTGGCTTTGATCATACTAGATCCTAACCAGAATCAGTTAGCTGATTTCACAGAAATGTCATAGCAGAAGAGATCTCATTGTATTAATTCTCATGTGAAAAAGGGGCAAAGGGAAGGATTTCCTCACTCCCTCTGCAGGCAGAAAGGCAGTGCCTCCAGTAACTGGCACCTCCCTCATTCCTTCAGAGAGGACTTCCCATGCCCAGTTCCAGCTCCACGACCTTGACCAGGGCAGTATCAGGAGGACACGACCCCTCCAAAGAGGACTCAGAGGAGGGCTCTGCATGAGGCAGGGGATGCAGAGCAGGATGCAACACTCCAGCTCAGGGCTGCTCGGGTCCTTGGTGCCTCGGAGGCAGAGCCCAGCGTGGAGTTTCCCTGGAAGGAGGGAGGAACCAGGAAGGAGGCATTTGGACATCCCCATGCAGCAAAGCAGAAAGCCTCTGAATCCAGCTCAGCCCTATCCTGGGGAGCAAGCGGGAGGGCAGCTAAAGTTACCAGAAAGGGACATGTTTGGTTTTTTCTTTTTTAAAAAATCAGTTCTTTCTTTGGATTCTCTAAATTACTGCTGCGTTCCCCTGGCTCCAGTAAAGATCTCCTCACTGTTTTTTTCTTGGTAAGGAAGCCAGACTGTTGGAGGCACTGGGGAATCAACATTGTCCTACACTTCTCATGGGAGAGCAAAAGGGGGCTGCCAGCTGGGAAGTGGTTTCTAAAAGGGAAACTAGGTGTAGTGACCCCTTCTCCTCCTTCCTGCCAGCCAGCATTGCAGTCTTAGTAAGAAACAGATTGTTCAGGTGCACGCTATTCAGGAAGGATATTCTAAAAATGAAAACCAATTTCCGGAGGTACCGATGGCAGCAGAGTGCTTTGAGCATTTCGTGGTTTCTATTTGCTCGGTGCTTGAGGATTCACAGAGGGGCCACGTAAATACTACCTAAGTGCAAACAGCTACAAAGGTGGGTGTTACAATCAAACCTCAGTGCCAGCCTAGAAGCAGCATCTTAAGAAGCAAAGAAATAGTTTTGAAGAGGTCACTTCAAAAAAGAATTGAAAGAAATCCCCTGGATCAACAGAATCGTGCGCGTTAGTCTCAGATGAGAAGATTCCTGCCTAAGCCCTGCTCCCAAAGAAGGCAATGTGTGTGAGTTTATCCTCCAACCCTGACAACGTGTTATTAACATTCACTTTGAACAAAGAGCCTCTCTAGTGGTGTCTACATGGCTTTGACTTTGCTCTTTCCTTCAAACGCCACTCGTGATGCTGAGCACTCATTCTCGTGGCCTATTTGTTCCTGGCAAACAAAGCACAAATTCCCCTGGGTACTGTAATCCATTTTTAACATTCTGTAATTATTTGGAAAACTGTTTTGATAGGTGCAATGAAAAACTGGGGCATTTCAGGTGCCCCTGAGAAAGTTTTTGGAGCACTCTATGAAATGGGGACATAGAGTCTCTTTATTTAAAGGACAGAAAGAAAAGAGAAGGGAAAAAAAAAGAAAAAAGAAAAGAAAAAAAGAAAAAAGAAAAGAAAATAGAAAAGAAAAAGAAAAGAAAACAGAAAAGAAGAAAAAAGAAAAGAGAAAATGAGAAAACAGAAAATAGAAAAGAAGAAAGGGAAAAGAAAAAGAGAAAATGAGAAAGAAAAATAAAAAAGAAAGGATTTTTTTTAAAAAAAGTAGAATATTTGCGATTCATAGATCAGCCTCATATGCTTTGTCATCTCCAAGCTGAAAGAGAACAAAATTCCTGTGGGTTCCCTCCAAAACACCAAGGGGAGAAAGAAAATAAAAGATTTTGCTGAATGAATATTACCAGTCTTGATCAGAACCCGCAGCCCGAGCCCTGAGCTGGGGCAGATGAGGCAAACTGTCCCTTTCTGAGCCATTGTCTCCCTCCATCTCCCCGGGTCCCGGACTTCATATGTTAATGTACCCTTTTGGGAAACTCTCTGATGGAAGACATTATGGCAGGAAATGTCAGCGTCCGTAGCAGGAGGTACACGGCACTATGAGTTATATGGCCCAAAGGCACATGAGCTTCATCCAGACAAGGAAATGTGTCTCCTGACGTCTTCTGGCCAGCTGAGAACTTAAGGGATGAAATCTAGAAGCTAAATGTCAATTTAATTTTGCCAGAAGGGCATATTTTTCTTTGAAGAAAGAACGGCTAGAAAAATCACCCTGGCAAACCCTGTGTGCTTATTTCCAGTGCAGTAGCCTGCAAATGCCTGCGAGTTTAAAATAAGTCATACGCACTCCTTTTTCTTCCCTGGATATTATTGCTCAGTTTACGTGCTACTGTTTTATGCTTTTACGTAAGGGTGAACCACGTACTTTCAAAAGGCAAATGGTAGATGTTGTGTGAAGGGGACATTATGCTGAAGAAGGAGTTATAGGACAGATGCAAATGCGACCAAAAAAAAAACATTAAGCAGAAATGAAAGCGTTATAGCTCAGTTGTCCTCAAAGGACCTGGGATCTTTCAGGGATTATGCACGAGTGAAATAAAGGGGAAAATCATACTCAGCAAACCCACTGCCATCTCCTGGTGGACAAAGAAACAGCCACAGTGCTCCCTGCCCTGCTCATATGCGGCTATCTCGTATTTATCTGTTGAGCAATTGTAGATTCAGGGCAAATGTTATCGTTGGGAAAAGTCACTGTTCTTGCTTTGGAAATATTCCACATGCAAAAGCAGGACAGAATCGGGACAGCTGGAATTCTTTGTAACTTGCTGAAATTGAGGACAAAATCTCTTTGGAGCTGCGTAGGAGCAGGATCAGCCCCGCTGGTGGCAATATAAACACCATTCATGGCACTGCCGCCGCAGCTTCTTTTGTGATTAGTGTGGTGAAATGATGCATTGGCCAGGATTACAGGCCTGTCAGTTAGTTTTTCATCCTCTACACATAATTTGTTGGTTAGAAAAATCCCTGGGAGAAATTTAAAGTCAGAGAAAATGGTAAAACAGAAAATGAAGTGGGAAGAGAAGGATAAATCATGGTGTGTTATCTATGTATCAGACATATCGCCATTTCCAGGAAAATATCAGGTTCTGTGGAATTATCACACTAAGCAAAATAAATCCCTCTTTTCTCACATTACGTATCTTACAATATGCCTCACACATCTATCCCCACTGCCTGCCTAAGGTTGGAGAAATGCAGCATAAGAAACAGCGACCAAAGGCAGGCGGAATGCCTTGCCTTTGCCTCCCCCAAAACACTGAAAGCAGGTGAAGTAAAAAAGGCGGGAAGGGCAGCCGAGCTGCTCCACTGATAACACGGTGGCATTTGGTGGTGTTGTTTGGCGGCGCCCGGCACACTCGGCCTCACCCTGTGCCACGATCCCAGTCAGCGGCAGCGGCCCCGGTTGTGCTGGCAGCTGCCTTTCGCTTGCAGTGAGCGCTCGGAAGCACCGCGGCAGCAGCGAGGACGCGCGCTGCCTTCGGCAGGGAGCCGCTGTGGGGAGGCCGCTGTGGGGAGGCCGCCATGGGGCCCGTGGGCGCAGCACGGCCGAGCAGGGCCCTGGCCTGGCCAGGAACTCTGCTAAAAGCCTCCACTTCACCCTGCGTGCGGCAGCACCGGGGCTGCAGGCGCTGGTCGGGAGCAGAAATCTCATACACGGCAGAAATACCATGAGGGGGCAGAGAGGAAGGAGGCAGAAGAGGGTGGGGGAAGCCATTCTTAGGTGAGAGAAGTTTTTTTCTTTTTTTTTTTTTTTGGTAACTTTTTGTAATCTACCAGGTCTATCCTCTGCATAGATGGAGGTGATTGGCATCTGACAGGCAGTAAAACCAAGCTGTTCTCTCTAAGGCAGGAAAATTCTAGCACGGAGAAGTCGAGTTTCCTGTGATTTGCTGTGGTAGAGGAGGTTGCATGTCCGTACCCCTGAGGGATAGCATCGTTCATGGGGCCCCCAGCACTCTTCCTGCACCCGTGAGGCGCGGGGAGGCCGGATGCTCCCAGGCGCAAGGGGAGAACAGCTACAGCTGCTGGACCCAAACTGCTACGTGCAGTTGGTTGCTTCTGTCTAGCCCTTTGCAGCCCAGGAGAGATTTAGTGCACTCACAATACTCACTTTTTAGTGACTTTTCACCTCCACCTGTCAGCTCAAGGCAAAGTGATCATCCCCTGCTGCATCGATTGGGAAACCAGAACACTCTGCTTCAAGAGCCCGGCTAACGAACGAGCTCTTGAAGAAATCCATCTCTTCAACTGCATTGACTTCCTTTAAACAGTGAATGTGATTTGGCATTGAGCCATGGTGCTAAAACACCTCATTGTCCTTGTCCACCCCTGTCACCAGCTCATGCCCCCAGACCAGCGTGGGCTTCCTTCCTGCCTTCATCCAATGCTCCTCCACTTGCACGGCTGCATTCACATGAGGGTTTGCAGCCCCAGAGAGAAGGGCAGCTTGTTCTTGGTGCAGCAACCTGCAAGGGCCATGGCTCACCATGATGCAGAGCAGATGCACTCGTTTGCAAACAGCCAGGAGCACAGCCCAGGCCATGGCAGGCTGCAGTCCTGCACCTCATCTGCTCCAGAGAACTGGGTGGGCAGCCTGGAGCAGGAGAGCTCTTCCCATGTGTGCAATTTCAGAGACCAAGCTTGCACACGCAGCTGGGCTGGCAGGCTCTGAGCCTGATCGTTTGTAGGAAAGGGCAAAGGGAAGGAGGAGAGAACAGCCACTCAGCTCTGCTCCTTCGCAGCGACACAAAAGTGCCTGCCTGCAGCTTTACAGTCAAGTGATGCCATTGCAATTCTGATTTGATTAGTGTTTTCCATCCTTTTTGCTTATTTTGCACAATTATAATTGCTTTTGCAAACACTGGGCAGAGCTGAAGATAGCACAAGTCTTGAAGGAACAAATGATTTATTGCTAATTTCTTATCATAAAAGAGGCAGGTCACATCTGAATGATTAGGTTAAATCCTGAGACCTCTGCTCATATTATAAAGTTACCTCTATTAATTTAGCTATAGCACAAGTACAGACACTACAAACATACTAATTGTCATAGTTCATCATGTAAGTCATCTTACAGTTCCTGGGTTACTTGCCCTTGCAAAGAAAATAATTTCTTGCACTCATTTGCTTTGCTCTTCATAAATATTTCAGAAGTTGAAGCATTTTTCTGTTGGCTGTGGTATACTTTGCTGCTTCTTCTGTTTTACAGAAGGCTTTAATCTTGGGTTCAGCCAGAGATACGCATCTTTTAGAATACTGAGAGAAAGCTGTCCCTCCGTTTTGCTGGAGATGTGCTGGAGCAATTAATTTGTTTGAAGAAATACGGACTTGTCGCTGGAATTTTCCTCTGAAGATGGAAATGGCGTCAAAACAGAAAGGATTTGTGCCAGTGCATCGCGGGGGACCTCAAGCAACTTGCCTCTAATGGCTGCAGAAAACACCAGCTATTTTACAGCAGGCAGAATGGTATTTGTTGCATGTATAGGGACATTTTTGCTCTCCTACTAGGTAAAACTATGTATTTAATTAACAAGACTGGGAGCCTTAATTTTCACTCTTGTGCATATGTAACTGTGGATGCAATTTCTGCCCTTAACATGGGAGCAGTAAACTCCCATCTCCCAAGCTTCTACCCACAGTGTTATCTTGTGGTATTACGTTCGCTGGGAAAGTTTGGTTAAAGCTCCGTTTAGCAGAATGAGTCCTGAGGTGCCATTGTTCCCTTTGAGGGATCAGGATGTCAAAGCCTCTCATGTAGCACTCTTGTGGCCACGCTGAGCCCGGCCTTTGCTCCTCCAGCAGCTCTGACCTTCACTGCCATTTGCCCGCCTTGCTCTCAGGCACCTCTGTGGTTCCCTCAGTAGCCTCTGCTCCCGGGAGGGAAGCAGGGCATGAGATCTCTGTCAGGATTATATAACTGATTCTTCATCTCCTTCACAAAAACCGAACACTTAGATGCCTCCTGAAAACTGCCAGCTGCCGAGAAGCTTGCTGAATATTTTGCAGAGTGGGTTTAATTTGTTATTCTGTGTTTGCCCATTATTTTCTTTACTCACAACTTACACATTGTCACTGCACTTTGCTGGTCAGAGCATGTTGTCCATGCCCGACCCCTCACAAATGGGTTGTGTTACATGATTCATCCTGAGTCCCAAGCTGCACATACTCAGCTTTTTAGTTTGGGAGAGCAGTGTCTCAGGCCACGCTTGAAGCTCTGGATGATGGCTGTCAAACTAGGTACATGGTACACGATCTGCTCTGGAGAATTTCCCTTTTTATTTTTTCGCAGTGTGGCTAACTCAAAGCCAAGTTGATCATTGATCTGAACTCCTAGATGCTACTACAGTACTGCTACCTAACAAAGGCAGACTTTGATTTATGCAGTGAAAACAGAGTGGGTGGAAATGCCTCAGGATTCAACAGCCTGTCTGTTTTAAAACTCATCCTCAGTTCCCATAAATTACATCCATAGTAACATGCCAGCTCAGGGCAGGAAGAATAAATTGGGATATTTCCTGCCTCTCCACTCCCTGCTCTGTCCTCCAGCATGACATTGTGCTGCATCTCTCACTGGGATGCAGCATTTCCAAGGTTTCGTGTTAGAGCGCTTCGTGCTCCCATTTTGGGTTTACAAGACAATATTTTTGTGTTTCCATTTTGAGCTTGTGAGACAGGAGTTAGAAACACAAACCACTGCAGTTCCTGTTTTTGCAGAATGAATTTGCTTTAACTTGATAGTTTGTTTAATTTACTGAAGCTTTAGCTGTAACACCTGCAAGGCACAACCTCGTATAATTTTCCAACAAGCAGGAAAGAATCCAATAGGGAAATGAGCTTTCTTTTTTTTCTCTTTCTTTTTTTGGTGTGGCAAAGCTGCTTTTCAGAAAAGATGCCAAAAAAATTGCTACCCAAACAGAGAGTTTAGTGTGTTTGGCTTTAGGATGTGAATATTTTTGTACAGTTTCTGATCTGCTGTTTTTTAGTAGCAATTTTTAAAAGATTCTTTCCTGCACTATTTGGAATTGCAGCCTGCTTACAAAGACTGTTAGCTAGTTTTGGACTGGCCTATTCTATATCCTCTGCATTTGTGCTCAAAAGATTGAGGGCTAATTGAGCTGGGGGATAGAAATCCTTTAACTTCTGTGGCTGTATAGAAAAGCTTGAAAATATGGGCCGATTTCATCCAAAATGTTCAAAAGCCAGAAGGGAAATGAAGACTCCCACGTTTATTGTATTTAACATTTTATCATTTGGGTTGGGAACTAGCTGAATTCATGAATTTTGAATGTTTGGAAGTGCTCTTATTATAATCATAGCCTAAATCAAATGCAAGCAGCAGTAATCAGATGTTTTCTGGAGCTTGTAGACAAGCAAAAAAAACCCCTTAAATTACTTGAAAACGTGCAAATGAAAGCTTTCCAAATGGCCAGATGAGTAGGAAAGAGTGAGAGACAAAAGAATGATGCAAAGTAAATTTAAATTGGAACTGCAAACAGTTTGATCACATATTCTAGACATGTACCAGCAAAGCAGTTGCAGTAAACCCTTGGTACAAAAAGGAAGGCACAGCACAGGTCTGCACACCTAATGCTAAAAACTAGCCATTTTTTGAAAAATGTCTCTGTTTTTGCTGAAATAACTTTCACTTTGAAGGCTAAACCAAAAATGATTCACAAAAAAAAGCACAACATCTTTAAATTTTTCAAGGCTCTGAGCTGTGTTTAGCTCTGCAGATACAGCTTATTGACACACATGCCAGCTCAGGCTGCTGCTGTAAAATTTGAGCTCTCTCCTGTGCTCAACACTGTTCTAGTTTTGATATACTCTTTTTGAAGTTCAAATAAAATTCTGTCCTGTCAGCTGCAGAAACTAAAGGCAATTGAACATGGCTTTTACTAGACCAAAAAATATTTCAGGGATGCACATAGTATGTGTCTGGGTTATATCCCTTACACTTTTTATTTTAACTGAATGATTATTATACACATTAGTAATTAATTCCACAATTGTTTTAAACTAAATGGCAGAATAGCTGTATTCTCACAAATCCTGCATTTTTCACCATTCTTTCAAATAAAGAGCACAGCATAGTTCCAGAATTGTATTTCTTTACCAGTTGTGCAAAAGTGAACCTGCCAAATTCATCTGAAAATTGGCTCCACTGATCTCTCCTGTGCACTCTCAAAAACATGTTGTCATTTCCAGCTCCTCCGCTCACTTACTTAGAGATGATAAACCATGACCATTAAACCATTAAAATGTGAAAGTTTGGTCAGCAATGACTGCCTCTGAAAATCTTACTGACAGTTCAAGGAAGGGAATGGTGAAACTAGGGCAAATATGTGTATATCCATACCTAACAACTCCAGCTGTTAGCAGACTGAGGTCACCCACTCGGCCATCCTAGAGGCCTCCTAAAGGAGGCCACTGTGATCCACACATGGGTGTCTCAGCACAGAAGGAGAAGCTTGTGGGGGATAATAGGAGGGTGTTTTGCTCCAAGCAGCCACCTGTCCCAGTCCTTGAAGGAACCCATGAAGGAAATGAGGAGCTGTTGCTTATCACCCTGCTCTCCACCTGCCCATGGCCTATTTCTGTGCGGAATAATCTCACCAGCACCTGATTCCCCTCATTTGTATTACGAAGAAAGCACTACTCAGCTGCACAAAAGGGGCATTTTGAAGCTTAAAAATGGCTTTTCAGTTACTTCAAATGACCAGTAAACTGATACCACGTTACTGCTTCCATCTTGCAGCTTTCATCCCCCCCAAACAGATAACATTGTTGTTCTGCATTTAGGGATTTTTTTTTCAATTGTGGGCCTTGGGGTCAATCATTGTTTTTGCAATGATTAACTATAATAGCAATGTAAAATTCCACTTCCACAAATAAGTTTATTATTGAATTTTCTGTATTATATTACTAATTAGAATTTTTGTAAGAAGAAACTGCTACAGAGAGCAGGGAACTTGGTATTACTGAGGCAAAATGTGTATTTGATCCTACTCAGGAGACTTTCAGGTGCTGGCAGGGATCTTGAACAGGCACTGAATTCACATGCTCTATATCCAAAAATAAAGAGAAAACTCTGTGGCACACTAAGACCATTCTTAGAGTGAAATGACAAGCCAAATTACATTTTAGCCCTCGTCAGCAAGAGCGAAGTGTGCCACATTGCTGTTATTGAAAATACCGAGGGGGATTAAAATCTCAGATCTCTCAAAACTAAATTGGAGATGGTAACAAAATTAGAAAAGAATGTATTCCTTTGAGGACAAGGGTTTTGAAAGCAGATTGAAGAACCAGTCTGTTTCTTCTGTCATTTTAGAACACAGCTCAATAAATTTTTCCTGGTCCAGCCTCTGAACCGAGCCCTGCAGTTCATCAGATAAAACTGCTATTGAAGCCCTAGGGCAGCGAACCAAA
The DNA here is from genome assembly GCA_032353885.1 of Nothura maculosa. Lineage (NCBI taxonomy): Eukaryota > Metazoa > Chordata > Aves > Tinamiformes > Tinamidae > Nothura > Nothura maculosa. The sequence continues at coordinate 9,841,973 of JAUBOD010000327.1, forward strand.
AGATAAAGGCCTTGTCCTTTCATGCACGTGTAGGGCACGAGGAACATGCGGACAAGGGTCTGAGCATCCAGAGACACCGTGGTAGGTGGCAGACCCACAAAGGTACATCCTTTGTGCCTATCCGCTGCAACTCACACTGTTGGTGTACTCATTTTCCACGAGGAATTAATTTCCCCACCTATTCTGGCAGGTTAAGCCATACAGGTGGCTGTACTTCCCTGCACAGGAGTGAATTCAGACCCTGGGCCCAGTTCTGCCTCTCTACATGCACATTAAAAACCCTTTCGAGGACTCTGGTTTCGTTCCACTGAGACTTGTTTCCTTTTCACAGTCCAGGGGATGTTCCTAAGTCCTTACAGGTATTTCTGAGTCCCCCAGGCCTTTCCCCGTTTTCTCACAGGCTTCAGGTCCCACAGGTTGAGCTAGTACATTTTGATATAGTTGCAGAAAGTTCAACAGATTATTTTTATTTCTGTCAAATAAAACTCTAATCCACTGTGAATGACTTTTCCTGTATATTAGCCAAATCTTTGCAGCAACTCTTTCCCTCTTGGAGGCCTCTCCTCTGGCAGCCATGAAGGGCACCTCCACCTTCCCTGAGGTGGTTATGTGAGAGGGTCCCCAGTAGACTCTGCAAGTGAGAATCTCCTTGGACCTTTATGGATCCAGGATCCAGCCTTAGAAGATGTTTGGGCATCTGAAGCTTATTGATTTCCACAAAAGTAAAAGAGGAAGAAGTAAAAAGACATCAAGGGTATTATGACGAGTCTAGTAGTCAGAATTTGAGGCAGAAGAATACATATAATAGTGCTTTGTTCAGAAAAGCATCATGTACCAGGGCAGAAGAGCACATCACTGGTTATAAAATGTCAGCTTAAAAAGAGAAGAAATGGTGTTTTTGACTGCAGAGTGGGTTATGGAAAACGTGCACTCTTGAGCCATTATTTTCTTGGAGACAGAAATGATTGGAAAAGTGATCAGAAAACTGGAATGCAGCAGTGCAGTGAGTCCCCCTATCCTCCTGCTGCCTCAGAGTTTCCATTGGGAGCGAGGGATGGGGCGACAGAGCGAGTACCAGAACCCTGGTGCTGAAGGAGCAGATTTTTGAAAGAACTTGGCAACCAGAGCATTATATTTTAATGTGTCCAGCCAGAGGTGGCGGGTTTCAAGCTGGAAATGCAATCTATACATGAGAGGTTAAAATAAATAAATAAATAAATAAAGGGTAAAAGTAATGGGGTAAACCATTCGTCGCAGTAATAATTTAAAAAGCTGGTATTTTCGGAAGTGCCACCAGAGGGCAACAATAGGCAGAAAACGAAACTGACTTGGGGCATGAGTTTTTTCTTGGGCCTCGCCTTCAGGTAGCAAAGAGGCCTTGATTTGCCTCAGAGCACCCCCTTGGCAGCCGATGGCACTGCGAGGCCCTCATGGGGATTCGGGGGCCGATACCTGCCTGCCCCGGGGAAGCCTTGGCCCTGCTGCGCCCAGGGCCGTGTGAGGTGGATGGAGCCGGAGTAGGCCACCCGTGGCCATTCCCAAGGGAGCAGGGAGCCAGGGCTGGCAGCTCTCCCTTTGGCGGCTCCTGGGCAGTTTCTTCAAGGATGGAGTCCAGGAATATGCCTCAGTGCTGCACGTTGGAGCAGCTGATGAGCAGCAAGCGGTGCTGCCAGGTTTCTCTTGTTTTTATTTTTTGCTTATTTCCTTCAAAGGAAAATTTGGAATCCATGGAGCACCAGTGTAATAATAGTAATAAATGTTGCTTTCCTGTGTCACTTTTTCCCCTTCCCTAGCTTAAAGCTAATCACTAAGCTAACAGACTCTGTGGGATGTAACCGGGTGGAGATTTTTGTCTGCTTTTGCGTTTATTTGGGGAGGGGGCAGAGGAACAAATCACCAGTTCCTGAAAGAAGGTAATTCTGACGCAGACTAGGGAATTTGTGAACTCCAGCTGGGTTTCTGATGGATCATGGAAAGCCCGAATGGGAACTCAAGTTTCCTCCTCACAGCACAGTGTCCTCACCCTCTCAATTAGAAAATAATCTTCTCCATAGTGCAGAAAGCATTTATGTATCTTCTGTAAAACTTCATTTCATGTTAGGAGAGACTTGGGGGATCCACCCTAGAATATTCTTGAAGCTGATCATCAGGATATATTTTCCTGGAGGGAAGTATGGAGTCACATCCCCTGAAGCAGAGAAAGCAGTTGCTCTCCTACAGTCCAAGTCAGCCAAATCTTTCATTCCTTGTTGTTCTTCTTTTTTTTAATACAAGTGCCCAAAATATTAAACATTTTTTTCCAACTCAAAGCAGTTTTTATTTCCTCCTCCTCCATTTTCTGCTCTTCCATTCAAAAAAAGTATATATATATTTCAAAGTGGTCTAGTCCAATTCTTCTACAGCCAAACAGAAAAGCCATATTAAAAGCTGTGGATCTTTTAACCCCATACTGAAGGCTGGCAAACAGGGATCTTTACGAAGAGCAGATTGCTCTTATGGGCAGCAATCCCACAAATTAATTCTGCCCCAGAAAGGGATGGCATAGCTGAGTTCCTGTTGAAAATACAGTAAACTCTTCCTATAGAGTAATCCATTTGTGTGAATGCTAGTGCAAGGGAAATGATCAAGGTCTACTCAAGGGCAATGAACTCGGTGTGGGTAGCAAACCTGTGTAGTTCCTCTGGATGTTCAGTTGTAATCATGGCCTTGGGTTGTGCTGACTGAGCAAAAATATTGTTTTTTACCAAGAAGTTACTAGAAACATTAGCCTCTTTCTTAGCAAGTGGTGAGACCCCCTTGATACCTCATCCCTTCTAGAAATCCCCGTTTCTCTCGATGCTCATGGGCAAGGCAGCCCCGAGGTCAAGAGGGGATCTGGAGAGGGTGGTGACTCCCTCAAAGTGCTGGGCTCGGAGCATCTCACTTCACACACAACAGCCCCTGCAGTGCCTGGCTTGGCGTGGCAGCACAACGCAAGGGGGAGCGCACGGCCCTGCGCTGACACCGGTGCCCGTGTACTCCATTTGCCGCGCTTGCGTTTCTCTCCGCAGCTTGCCAGGGGCCCAGTCCACATCCCAGTGATTTCAGTGGGAGTCTCTCCGTTGGCCTGAGTGGAAGCTGGAGCTGGACCAGAGAGAACATCTTGTCCATGCATAATTTGCAGTCTTGTGCTTATTCTTTACTTTTTGTGTTTTTACATTGGGGATTCTTTAGCACAAAAGAGGCTCCGACGCACTTGGATCTGTCTTCTCTTCCCTCAGCCTTTTTGGCTGGCTGTCTTTCTAAAAAGTCCTGCGAGTTTTGTGATAACATGTGTCCTCAAATGTTTATCTTCTTAGCATCCTAGGGCCTCTGCAGGGATAGCTTTTGGTAGTCAGGAGTGAAGTTTCTTTAAACTCCACTGTCCTTGATGGCATTGAAAAGTCTGAGGCTTAAACCTAAAAACTTCATCCTGTTGCTACTTTCCAGCAGAAGAAAAGATGTGCAAAGATGCTTAGTTGTCTGTTCTTTTTCCAACCATGGGCAAGTATATGAAGGGCTGCACCTCCACACCAAAAGGAAGCCAAAGGACACCTTGGAGTTTCACATTTTCAGAAATTTAACATGCAGGAGTATGCTGAGAAAAGCACTTTTACCATACTGCTTGAGGGAAATGATTTAAAAGGCTCTTTAAAAGAGATTTAGAAGTGGGAAGAAATTTCTGCTTAAAAATAGCAAAAAATGCCCTATAAAAATGGCTCCAATTTGCAGGTATTCCATTCTGTCACTAAGATCAGGCTTTTAGATGGAGAGAGAGCCTCTAAAGAGCAGTAATTAAAGTTGTGGTTGTGCTCCCTATATTCAGGGGCCATGTGGGAACCAAAGTAATTTTGTCCCTTAAATATTAGCCAGGGCGAAGGGGGAACACTGAGGTACTTCTGCCCTGGTAGAGAGCCCTTAATGAGTCCTCTTTAAAGCTGCAGAGAGGCACAAAGAAACATTAGTGCAAGCAGAGATTGGTTCTACTGTTTCCTAGGAATTCCTAATGATGTAATTCTCTTGACTTGCAGTACTATTACTTTTGTACTGTTTGGCTGGAGTCACTTGAGAAGCTTCAGGAAACTTTGAGAAACAACACTACAGAAATTAGAAATGTCTCTTGTATATGCGAGCATAAATATATTCACAAAGCAGTTGATTACTGTGGCATTAAAATGCTGTCCAGGAAATACAAGGAGTAGAAAACAGCAGAATTCTGGAATTGGAAGAGAAAGCTATTTGCTTATTTTTAAAACAGAAACCCTATAGAAAAGAGGACACATGGGACAGAAAAAGGATATCCTCATTTTTCATCATTGAAAAGAAACAACACTGTAATTAAAAACAGGTTCCAGAGTGCTGCTCTGTTTATCACTGTTTATCACTGATCCATGATCTTCTGTGCAGCTTCCCGCCCCATGTTCTGCAGTGCCATAGGATTTTCCAAATCCTTTGCTGCTCTTCACGTCTTCATTTCTACGTGGCAAGGACTGCACTAGACTTCTGGGAGTGGAAGGAGAGGGAAATGCTACCCAACCTCTCTGAAGAGGACTGTCTTCAGTTCCAGACATCTGGGGCCCTTCAACAGCGTAGTTACAGGAATGCTGATTTCTAGCACAGACAAGGAAAGCTTTCATGTTCCTCTCCTCCCCTTCCTTCCATTAACACCATCTGGCCAGGCGGACGTGCTGGAGCCTCCATGACCTGGTGACAACTGTGGTGTCCTGCCACGCAGTCCTGCTCTGCATGGCCAGCAGGCGCTGTTGTTGCCACAGTTTGGGGCAACTTCTGTCCACCTACACTTTGCAGCTACACTTCGTGCCTGGAAGGCAGCCAAAAGGCTCCGAAGGCAGGACTCAAGCATCCACTTTCAAAATGGGCCAGAATCTGGAGTCACATTATTGTTTTCCCAATGCCTGTATTTTTGAAAGCCAGATGTTCATGGTCCCCAGACAGCTGATCTTTAATCTTCTTTTATTAATGATTATTCTTCTATTATTAGTAATTCCACAGAGTTAACAGTAGGTCTCCACCCTGACAGTTCAGCTCAGAGGATGTGTGTAAAAATCTTCAAACAACTGTGTCTATCCCAAAAAAGCACCCAAGAACTGTTGTGTCAGTGTCACTCCTGAGCCATGCAATGACAGAGTTGAGCTGCTGTATTTGACCTCTCTCATGCATGTGTCATTTTAGGTGTCTAACTTAAATTTCTGGTCTTTCTGATTTTTCTTTGAACAAATGAAAGGCTTTTATACTAAATAAAATAAATGATCTGACTTTTTAAAGTAAACTGCTTATGCCAGCCCATGCTGTTATAATTCAGTAGCTTTAAATAGTCAAGCTAATTGTGGCAGCTGTGATTTGCTTGTCCTGAAGCAGACATTTAATTTCAGCAAGCTACCAGCTACATTTTCTTACCATTAGTGTCAGATAACTTGTACAGGTCAGGAAGTGCAGATAGCCAACAGCCCACTCACTTGGAAAAGCATCCATACACAATAAAGTTTTATGAACATAAATTTAATGGCATATGAACAGAAATTTAATGGCATGGAGCTTTCTAAAGAGATGCAACTTCAAAATAATTCTTGATGTTGAGTCCTTGTAGTTAGGTATTCTGCTGCTAATATATACTGCACTCTGTTCTGCTGCCGTATATTTGTTTTGTCTTAGCTTAAGAGGGGGAAAGTATGATCAACAGTTAAAAGAACTTTCCATTAAACTAAAGATGATCTAAAAATAGAATGACCACCCTCTGATAATAGCTAAGCAGCCAAAAGTAAAGTCTGTCAGACCAATCAGAAATGCATGTGCATGTGTATCTGTTTGTAGAGTTCAGTTTCCTTGAGCAGTTGTCATATTATCCCGGAGAAACCTTTGAGTCATGGGGAGGATATCAGATAATGCCTTCTTCAAACCTAAGTCATTGAATATAGAGTCTTATCTAATGAGTTATGAGCATAGCTCTACAGAACGTCTGGTTGATTACCTTGTGGCATGGGGAGTTGTACTGGATAGCTGCCTTTTCTGCTGAAATAATTAATATACAGGCCAAGGACCTTGTTGGGTAGGTTGGAAGGTATGACGCTTTCTGAATTCTGTTGAAAAAGCTGCCCATATTCGGGTAAGAGAGCTTCTTCAGTTTTCCATTCATAGAAAGCACTCTCACCAGATACTCCTATCCAATTTCTATTTTACTAGTTTGACTAGAATTTTATTTACTATACTGGCTAGAATTTAGTTGTGAGTTTTGATACTGAGTAATTGGACTGTGAGTCATTCAAATGCTCTACTTCTCCCTGGACAGCAGTGCAAGCATTTTAGCAGAATTTCTCATGTGCACATTTTAAAATCAGTTTTCCTGTATACTGGCTTTGAATTTCTTTTACAGTGAGCATTTTAACTAGATTCAGACCCAGTAATACTAAAATTATTTTCATAAATCTCACTTTCAGAGATTTACCTGATGCTTTCTACATCCTTTATTTTGAAGAACTCCCTACTCCTTGTATAGCATGATTAGATAGATGCAACCCCCAAGTCCAAGAGCTCAGTAAACTTCTGTAAATAGCCCAAGGGAGTTTAGATGCAGGTTTACCTCTATCCAGCATCTGAGGGAGTTCAAATCTAGATTTCTTGCTGCTCAGGAGAGCGCCCTACACACCAGGCTAGAGGCTTTTCTAGATAGCACACACCTTTTACTCCTCCACTAAAGCCACACCATCCTGCAGAGAAGAATTCACAATTCCAAGAGATAGTGAAAAACTTGGAATTTTATTTCCTATTTAGGCCTGTGATTGGGACCCTCATTTGCAGTGGGTGGATCTACTTTCCCATCTGCTCGATTTGGCATTTATTAATAGTATTAAAATGAAAATGGTATCCACTGTCCTAAACATTAGTGGGTTTGGTGCTGTTGGTAGAAAGTGGGCATTGCTTGAACTCTCACTGCAGTGAACTTTTCCAGGTACAGAAGGTATAGACCAAAGTTGGCTGAATATTCAGGAGAACCTCTGCTGTGAAAACTGTGACTAAATTCAACATTTTTTTTTCCTCTTCTGGAAAATGTAAGGTCAGAACTGTCAAAAGTACTTAGTAGGTAGCTGAGGTGGCTCAACAAGAAAAATACAGAGCTTGATTTTTACTATTTTAAATTAAAGTGGTTGGCAAGATAGTCAGAAAGAAAACTGCAGGAAAACTTAACAGAACTGACATCTTTGGGAGAAGCAGGGCTGTTAACTTCTTTGTACTGGGACGATGGGAACACATAGGATGTTTTTACCCAAAGGATTTATCAAAAAGCTAGTAATATAATCATAATTTGTCAGCAGTCATGAAATCCAGACACCTCAGGCAACTTTTCAAATTTTGCATAATCTTCAATGTCTAATACATTATGGGAAATACAATGAAATATTCCCTGTTCTTAATTGATTCCTTTTGTACCACATTTTTCACGCAGGCTTGGCTGTTGGCCTTTCTTTGCTAAGTGAGGGTTTCAACAAGTGGAGAAGATGGATGGCCAGACCAGTCAACTACACAATATGCAAAAGGTCAAACCACTCAGCCAGCATATTGCTATTGCTTCCAGATAAACGAAGCATAATGAATCAGATAACTTTCTTTTTGAAAAACAAAATAAGGAAACTAGAAAGTAGTTCAAGCTGATAATGTTTTCTTTACAACTTGAAGTCTGACTATGCCTGACTGCAGGCATAGCTTTGAGGAGTGTTAAACACAATAAAAGTCCTCTCCTACTTTGTCCTGTCAAAATAGAAGGGAAAACCAAAACTAAGTAGTTTGCATGAGTGATGCCCAGTAGATTTGTGTCAACATTTAAAATAAATCAAGAGTGATGTATGCAGGAAAGGGAATATTGGTAACCTTTGTGCTTGGTTATAATCTTCTTCATGCTTTTGAATGGGGGTCCTGTAGTATTATCAGCTCTCTAATGTACCCTTCAGTCCTGAGTAGTGGGCATAGCAGCTTCACCCCATAGCTGCTGAGCTCTAGCCAAGGACAGGCTGCAGTGCAAGGCATCATAGCCAGGGTGCCCAATCACTGGAACAACTACATGGGCAACTGAGCTTGCTTTCTTGTATATACAAACTCAGTACATCCAAGAAGGGAAAATTGTTAAGAATGTTTAGAGGAAGCATTTGGTTTCCCAGTATTCCCAAGCCAGCATGTGAGCTAATTTTAAATAGATCTCTGCTACTTTCAGACTTATCTCTAGTTGCTGCTTGACTGCACTTGGCAGAAGACTAACAAATATAAGCCATTCTTATTACACTATCTTGAATGTCAAGCATGTTTTCATTACATTCTGACTAGTCCGAGAAGATAAACTGGAGGCAAGCTTCCTTGTTCTTCTGAAATAAAGGACAGTGATAAGCTGACATCTCATGGAGAGGAAGTTCTTGTGCCTCTGGAGGCTGCATTTGCACAGCTACCTATGGCAGGAAGACAAGTAGAGCAGTAGAGCTGTTTCAAGCTGTTCCAGGCAGAAAAGATTTTAATCCTGCTTCTTGTTAGTTTTGTATTAGTGGCTGATGATTAAATGGATAGGTAGAGGAGGGATGACTTTAGTTAGGTGATCTCATTGGATAAAGGAGCTTTGGACAGTGTATTCTAGAAAATTCAGCCTTAGAATAAATTATACACAGTTGAAAGTCACAGGTCTTGTTGAAATGGCACTCTGCATCTACTATAGAAACAAAAATACATGTGGAGTTAATCTACTCGGATGCCTCCCTGAGGTATGAGGCCCCAGCAGCTCCTCATGCACCGATACATACTGCTTGTCATTGATGGGTTTTCCCTCACAGTCATGAATTTTCCAGCATCTCCAGATGAGTGCACCAATGAAAAAAACCACTGCTTAAAAGCAGAGCATCCATCCTTCCCACTTGTTTTTCCTGGATACTAAAATCTAAATTACCTGATGTCTTCAGACTGGTCTTTCCTCAGCCATTGTTACCATGTCTTACAGCTGTCTCTGCCATGTCCTCAGGCCACACTAGGACTGAACAATTGTCATCCAAGGGCTAGCTGCAAAATAAACATCAATAAAATATAAACTTTTCTGTATATGGAGATGAGAGCTCCATGTGACAGCTGGTTTTATTTTCTCATTTACAGCCACTGGACAGTGGTATATTTCTGTTTACCTGAATGAAGCCAACTTTCATTCACAGCTCTCTAGACAAGGGGAGAATTAGGCTTCTGGCTTTTAGCAGCTGGGTCAGTTCCTAGAGTGCAAAGTGTGTCATAGAAACCTGCCCATTCTCCCAGTGTTGCAGCTGAGTAGTTTACACTGACATCTTGGTAATTGAGTTCAGTATTATCTGAATATAAATGCATCCAGCCGTAACACAGGAAAATCCCAAGTCCCAGCATCAAAGGACACTTTTTTATTGTTATTATTCCACTAAGTCATATTATTTCCTGCCTGCAGATCTATTGCTTAATGATTCACTGCACATGAAAGATTTTGTTTGATTCCTGATGGTGATACTTGTCTTGGAAACATTCTTGATAATTATTGGAACCCGCTGAATCTTAAAACATTTTGGTCAGACAAAGGACTTAAATATGTCATCAAGAAAAGGTCCCAGCTGTTTGCCACATGAAAGGATTAAAGATGACAGTTTGTCAGGGGTGAGATGACTGTGTTCCTTAGAACACATTATCTCTTGTGCATCTATTGCATGGTTTCATTTTTTTGTATTCAAGATCAACAATTTCCCATACCACAAATGTACGTCCATTTTCTTTTCCATTTTGCTAACCCGTGAGCTGCAGTGTTCTGTCTGCATGATGTGAATGTCACCAGACTAGTTTCTGTGGCAAGCAGGTTGAATTCTACTGCACCTGGGTCTAGAGAAAGTCAAAAGCAAGAAAATCAGTGTGCGGGTGGAACATTAAAATCAAAGATAGTTGCCTCCATTTTTAACCTTAGAGAAATTAAAAATGAGCCTATCATATGCACCAATGAGCAACCCTATAAAAATACATCTTTCTTTACATCACATCAGTCCCATTCCCCCCACACATCTCAAATGAATCTGTATTTTCCGTTGAACACTTAAATTTTCATGGTTTGCAAAGCTCTGTTCAGTTCCTCCCTATTTTTCTGTCTGCCTCTCACATTCGATCTCGAAAGCTCGGCAGTTCAACTCATTATTTTTGATACTCTCCTTTAATTTATAGCTAGCTTGCCTCAGCCTCTGTCAAAGTTTCAACTGCATCTCCAACCCTAAGGAATGACAAGAGTTGAACTGTTGGCTCATGTTTTAGTTTTGCATCGTGGACCACAGAGGAGTATTTAGATGGACTTTGAGGGCACGAGATGTTAACCAAAGACCATTAGCAATATTTGATTCTTTTCATTGCTGCTATAAGATTACAAGGATTAATATGAATCTTGACTACTTCACCAATGTCCTTAGTCATATTGCTGTGAAGCAGGTAGATAAATGCAATGGAGAAAGATATGATGAGAACTAGTGAAAAATCCCTTGCAGAGCCAAAGTTTAGGAATCCTGACAATTTAGTGCACAGACAATTGGAAAACATGCTCTTCCCCATATGACAGCGACAACATCCTTTGCTCCTCAGAGAAAGACCCTTCAGGAGGAGGAAGCAGCATCTCACATTTCCATAACAGGAGCAGAGAGAGGTCAACTGAGAGAAAGAGAGTAATATTCAGGATGATCTTTAATAACTCCGCATATTTCACATAACCATGCTAGGTAGACAATAAACCAAATACAAATTTCCAGTGCTGCCGGCAATATATTAGCCCTTATGCTGGATCACAAAGTAAAGATTAAGATACAAAAAATCTTTGTTTCTGGTAGTCTATTGAAATGACAGGATAGGATGATCTCTGCACTTCTCAATGTCGCTCATCCATGACCAAGTTCACCAGCAGATTCACAGAGCAAAACAAAACACTCTTAGCTATATTTGGGGGCAAAATGAGACTTGTCAAATCACTAACGTGCTGAAGCTTTCACATTATGATAGGTCTGTATCATTTTCTACCAGAGGATGGTGTTTCCTGATTAGCGTCATTTAATATTGAAATGAAATAAATGTTTAGTTTTCCTTAAATCTTTCATCATGGGTAGCAGTGTTTTATTAATCTCGCGTGAACACATAGGAGTATATTCGCTAACTTTCCATTAAGTGTATGAAATACTTAATATTTCAATGTCATACAAATTAGAACAATTAAATGAAAAAAATCTTTCATAGTCACTTCACTGTTACTATTTTGACATTGACTGCTCTATTTCTAAAGATTCATTTCCTCTTTCAAGCACATTAAACACCCTTGGAAATTTCAGTCTAATGTATCCCATTTTATGTTAATTTTGCAAGAAAATATGTCTGACAAAACCAAACTCATTTGATAATGATAAAACTTATATCACCTTATGTTCAGGTCTGCTGGATGTATTTCCAATAGTGCTACTTGGAAGCCAGTTTGAGACAGGCTTTTCAGGACCCTCACTTTCAGAAAGGATTCATCACATGCTTTTGCAGAAGTTTGTTATGGTATTAACATAGAAGCTTGCAGCTCAGGCACTGAAACTCTCCAGACCACTGCAATGCTTCAAAATTTAAGCCTGGGTAATTACGTCTTTCCGCTTGCTTGCCACTTAAAGA
>JAUBOD010000327.1:9853766-9872778 GCA_032353885.1 Nothura maculosa
AACTCTCCAGACCACTGCAATGCTTCAAAATTTAAGCCTGGGTAATTACGTCTTTCCGCTTGCTTGCCACTTAAAGAGCTCATATTTTTAAAAGGTGACCTTTTACTGTTAATTCATAAATTCAGGCCAGGTGTTTCAACCATAATTGGTTGCAATGGCAAGAAATTATTCTCCTTCCACATGCAGATGCAGCCTCTTCTGCAAAACAAAATTCCATATGTTCCCCTCCCTGCAAGTGAGCAATGCAGGGTACAGCCATCTCCAGCAAGCTCATGCCTTTGTAAACCTTGCTTATCCAGACCTTGCTACCTACATCTTGTTGGCGGTGCCTTGACAGTACCTCAGAAGACAGACACCTGCACAAGCTGCTTTTGCAAGCGCACACAGCCACATGATGGAGAGCTGTGACCAGCCTTTGGACTCATTGGGGGACCTGGCTCCTTGGGGACCTTGGAGCACTGGCCACATTGAGGCACTTCCCTATTCCTTCACTTTGAGGCAGATCCTGCCCCTCCCCAGTCCATGCCGAGGGGATCCCATGCCAGAAAGAGCATGATTTTTTCCTCTTCTCTCTGTCTTTACAGAGAAGGGGAACTTAGCCTATAGTGCTTTCCAAAAACGATAGAATGTCACCTCAGGGAGGCCGTCCCCCAGGTCCCGTTAGGACTCCGTGTCGCACGGCTCCACTCGGGAGCAGACACTTGCTCGCGGCTCCACACTATATGCTGCGCTCCTTCCCGCCGGAGTTTTATAGCGAGCTGACAGTTGCTTTAAATTAGAGAAGTTGGCGAGTGTCCGAGGAAAGGAGTGGGAGCCTATTTAGCTGAGACAGGCAGTTACAAAACTTAATACAAACGCATCAAGCTTCAAATAAGTTTTCACAAAGTGCATTATTTGTCATCAAAGCATTTAAACTTGTTCTAAAGGATTTTGACTCACCAACAATCATCTGTTGGCTTGAATTTACAGCACTTACGGAGCAGCTCAAAAGAATAGTATTGCTTTTCCTGGACAAAACTGGGGTCATCTACTCAAATGTAAGGTAAGTTGCAACTGATTCTCTCTTCCTGATTCTCTGAATTCTCTGAAATGCATTTAAAGAAGGGAACGAAACAGAGACTTTTTAGAAAATGTAGATTTTTTGCTGGGCTACATATGATTCTATTAGAAATGTATGTAGTAGGACTTCAGTGAAATCTGTGTATACAGCCTGTCTTGTAAGAGAGGAGTAATAAACATTGACATTTATGCACATAATCTCTTTATCAGAAAGTTAGCAGAGATGTTTTTAAAAATAAAGAACATAGTTTAATTGTGAAAACTTATTTTTAAATATCTTTTTGACGGGCTTTATAATAATAGAATGGTTTAAACTCTTTTGAAATAGATCTCCACGTTTAGCTTTTGTCTTACATTCTGTTGACCCAAAATAGTGATTGTAAGTCTTTTTTCCCTAATGAATGATTCGAGCATCATCCCAAATATTCACTTTACCTTTCTTGTTAATGTTTCATGGAAATTTGTTTTGCAAAAAAAAAAAAACCTGAAAAATCTGTAAATTCTAAATAAATCATTTGATCCTGAATTTATGTTATTAACCTCTCACTGAATTATCACTTTGCTATGTTGATACAGTTTGCTATGTATCAGTTAAATTTGTAATTTAACTTTTTGTGCTTCCTTTGCTCCTGACAGTGTACTTTATATCTACATACTGTACAAAGAACCTATGTTCTTAAGTATAAATAAGTGCTGAGTGTCAGTGATTAAGTGCAACCACGGTCTGCATAGATGAGGGGATAGATAGATAAGCAGTTTTTTGAGCCGTTTATCTCCCTCAAATCTCGGATGGCCCTTGTTGAGATGACCCTGGGGCAAGGCTGGCTGCCAGTGCCCAAAATGTGTCACTCACGATGGTGGCTGCTACTTCTTTCTTACTACTTTCTCTAACCCTCTCACTTTCAAGGAAATTCTGAAGCTTGTCAGGCTGAAGTTTTAGGAAAAATGTGGGTGTGAGGGCAGCATTATCCACAGTCCTTGGAGCTACATGAGCTACGGAAATTTCTACGGATGGCTGGAGCAACTTGCTTCAGAAACCCCAAAATGACCATGTGACATTGCAGAGTGTATTAAAGAGGTGGAAAATCCATTCTTCCCGCAATGCCCTTCTTCCTGTTTTTCCTAATTTGGGACTATTTAATCTGGCCCATTGAGTGGGTTTTCTTTTTAACCAGACCTTGCTGGGAGAGACCTTCCAGAGCAGGTGGAAAATCTGGGCTACTTGCTGCTGCTCCTGCTGAATTCACGCAGAGCCATTGCCACCGCTGAGGCTTTGTCCCCCTTGGACACCATCCACCTGAGAAATCCATCGAGGAGTGCAGGGAGAGAAGCACAGAGATTTGGGGCAGGGGAAGGGTGTGGAAAATCAGATTTTTCTCCCCAGAGTGGACTGGGAGGGGATGCTGGGCCCAGCCCACAGGAACGAGGGGAATCCGGAAAGCTCTGCTGCCTTTGAAGCTGCACGTGTGCTGAGTTTCGTGCACATGGGCACCCACACCTCTTCCAACCTCATGGGGTCCCCAAGGGCCACAGGGATCTCAATCAAGTGATGGATAGGTAAGTGCTGCGCAGGTTAGGGATTTGTAGGGTTTTTCTACTTGTTTAGTTATTGTCTGTTCTTTGTCCTTACTGGACAATATCCTATGGGCTTGATGAGTCCAGAAGAATGATGGTGGTGAAGGCTGGTTCATATCCATGTTGCTTATTGACACAAGAGACAGGACAGTTTCTGAAACCAGCGATCTCACCTGTCCACATGGTCCCAGGAACTGCAGAGACTGCTTCTCATTTGGCCGCAATAATAAGAAATAATACAAACAAAGAACATTGCTCGTGATTATTCATCTTATCCGTGATCTGCATACATCACTGTTCCATAGATCTGTGGTTCTGTCACAGCTGCAAGATGGAAAGGGAGGTGGAAATCCATATATGAGCCGTGTCCCAGGAACTGGATTTCAGTGTCTACAGTAAAGTATCTTCTTCCTCATTCACTGGGGCACAGCTGACTTATATCTGGAATTCTCTGTAATGTCTCTGTACATAAGTTTGTCTGTGCACTGGGAAGCCTAGGTGCCATCATCCTCAAATGGCTGCCTCAGCAGCAGCGCTGGACATACTGGGGCTGCACCATCAAATAACATCCATGTTCCTGAAGAGAGACATTGCAAATGAGAAAATGCCAATTGATGGAGGCCAGGAAAACTTTATGTGTGCATGTGTGAAATCAATCAATTAAGAGGCATTAAAAAAATAACTTTTCTGATTCCTAGAGATTGCTTGCCATGGATATAAGACAAGTCAATCTCCATTGTGTCTGCAGATGTGGTGTTTTTGCTAGACTAAAGGGCAGCAGAGCTGTTGATATGATTGCCTTGGCATGAAACTTTAGAGGCTTTCATGTGATCATACGAGGCAGTGAAGGCTCCATATGAAATAATTAACAGCCAGATTTACATTTTAGTTACAGCCTGCAAGTGTCAACAAAAGATCTTCCTTTCTGCTTATAATCTGTCTGAATCGAGAGGTGCAGATCAGTTAGGGCAGTTTCACTTACAGGTTGAAATGGACACTGAAATTGCCGAGATTTAGCTATGGAGTTGTTCAGATTCTCTTTAGATTAGAATTTAGTTTTCTTTTTTTGTGTCAGCACTGTGACCTGTTCCTGAGTGTCCATCCTCAAGGCTCACTTCATACCAACTGCAGACTGGAAAGCTCGAGGTCCTGCAGACAGAACTGCAGGGGAATCAGTTCTTCAAGGATATTTTACTGGTGCAGGAGGTATTAGGAAATGATCCTTCCACATCTCTGGGAGGAGCAAGTATGGAGGCAGTAATGTTCAGAATAAAACCAATCCTTTGGTAACGGGGAAGATTTTAAAGGAAAAAGATAGGACGCACATGATGTACAGGATGTACTGACAGGGATGTTTCACTTAGTCGGGGCAAATCTAGAAGGAATCTTTGGGGAACAATCATTCCTAGGCTGGGAGATATGAGAATCCATATGTTGTGCTGGCTTAAACGTATTGGCTTGTCTTCAGTCCATTTAGTGGATTTGTTTTCCTCATGTGTTTCCCCAGACCTGAGAGTGGTGCAGCCTGCAGAAATGGATTCCAAATTTTTAACAAGATTTAATGAAGATATTTGAAGATCCTGTGTTTGCACTCAGTCAGACCACCCATTCTATTTTTAGCTTATGCTCTCCCCTCCCCTTTGGAAAGACTCCAAACTCAAAAATCAGACACCCTTCCCTAAGCAGGAACATCTGGTAGAGTCTGAGGTTACTGCCTGGGGAGGAAGGGAACCATTCCATAATGGGATGCCTTTTTAGCATACCTTGTAATTCATGTAGTCTAAGCCATTTCACTTCTATTTCACCACATTCTTTCATTGGAGATATTTTTCTTTCCAGAAAATTGAGTGCAAAGCGTATTGTTATGGGAAGAGGCACTGAAGTGTATAATGAATACAATAAAAAGAGGGAGTGACAGTGCTGTAGGAACAGGGAGGGCTGGAGGGGCAGAGCTAAAGAGCCGGTGTCGGACCTGCTCGCCCCACCTCTGCATCACAGGCACCATCCTCTCTGCTCCATGGGCCTCAGCGCCGGCTCCAGGCCAGTGTGGGAGTTCATCATCATCACAGTCTGGGGAGACCTGATCTACGAGCTGCAGAGAGGGACCTCCTGTTCTTCTGCCTTCTGGAAAAAACAGTAATAATAATAATCTGAGTTTTTTTTCTGGATTTGTCCAAGAAAACTCTCCATTTTCTTGGAAGGAGAAATTCCTTCCTGCTAAAACAAGGCCTCTCATTAGCAATTAGGCATAAGGACTGAAACTATTTTCCCATTTCTACAAGCTATAAAAACTTGATGTTATGCCAGTCTTGCTAGCATTGCACTGATGTTCTTGCACAGCTCTAGCCTGCTGTGCTCTAATACACCTAGGGATTGATCACCCCCCACCCCAAACACACCAGGCCATTATTTAAAGTCCTTTTTCACTCAGTTTTCAAGTGCTTTTCGTGCACAATAAACAGTGGAAGTGTCTCCCTGGGGACTTGAGAGAAGTACCTGGGTTACTTGCTGCAGACGCTGCTTGCCCTAGGCACGGCGCCAGGCCTATGCAGAGTGGCTGGCTCTTGTGGGACTCTCTCAGGTCCAGCTCTGCAGGGTCTGTGCTGAGGGCTCTCTCCCAGAGCATGTGCTTCCCTGGCCCAAAGCCATGAGAACAGCCTTTGATCACAGCCCTGCTTCACAAACCCTCCGCGTTCCTCACACTCTGACTTGTCTCTATTTCTTCCTCAGTTCCTTTATCGTTTCCCCTCTATAAGCTACCAAGTGGATATTCTTTTCCCTCCATCCTCCTGGCCTGGCTTTGTGTCCATGCAGGGCTCCCCTTTCCCACGTCCCTGAGGAGGGTCCCTGAGGGGCCCTGCCTGGCAGAGAAACCTCGGGAACACAGCAGAGCTCTGGTGCTGGCAGATGGATGGTTTCCTGGGGGCTTGGGCAAGGCTGAGGCAGCTTTGGCTTCTCTAAATTAGCATCTCTGATAGCAGGAGCGGAGGTTCCTGCTCAGAAGCAGAGACACATCTGCAGGCTGCCTCTGAGGAGCAGCTCTCGGGACTCTGCCTCAAGGAGGGGCAGGGAGAGCCCTTCCAGCACGAGGCCGTGATTTATGGGGGTGTCAATGGGACCGGCTCCACTCCAGCAAAGCAATTTCCATGAGGACAAGAGAGAAGATTCTCACTTCTCTCTGCAGCTTCAGTTATAGAAAAAAGTTTCCTTTCCTGTTTCAACTTCAACTGTCTGTATCTCTCTGAATGCCCCACATGGGGATGCAAACACTTAAGTTCTCCCTGGGGTACTACTGTGTTTAAATGTGTAACACGAGCAGAGGAAAACAACTTGGGCAGGACAGCTAGGGTTAGTGGTTTTGGCCAGCTATGAAAGTTTTTCATACCTACATTTACACTCCCCTCTGTACTCCACCCTCATAGATTAATTCTATCTGGGAATGGCCCTTGGGTTCAGGAGGGGCTGGTTCCTGCCGTACACACCAGGACACGAATGGCATCTTAGTGTTATGAGGGCATTGCACAAAGTGGCTATTTTTCAGTTTCTCTAGAGAAAGTGGGACTAGCTGCATTTCACTGCATTCTAACCTTTACATTTGGCTTGCATCAGAGAGTGCTTTTCTAGGCTGCATTTCTGAGAAAAAGAACTAGGGCTTTTTAATGGAAAACGGAAAGTTAAGTTTTCCTTTCTTAAAGGAAAATGGAGTTTCTTCTGCAAGACCAAGGACTGTTCACTGTTATCAACAGGATTTCTGCAAGCCCCCACAGACCAGCAGTGATTTCACAGCCTTCCTCAGGTTAAACTGCAATTTCTGTGCCTGGAATTTCTCAGGTAGAAATATATTTGCCCTGCACCGTGGCACAACCAAACAATTCCTGCCGTGCGTGCAGTGCATGTCCCTAGAACTTCTTGCTCTGATGGAGCTGCCGGTGGTCATGTAAATGCACATAATCCTTAAGCCTATTTGGAGAAAATAGGAAGGTAGAAAAAGAGAGCATCCTGGAAACAGGAGATACTAGTTAGAAACTGCCCAGCATCTCAGTTATTCCCTTGTATCTAATTGTGATCTGTCATCGTGGCATAGGGCTGCAGCATGAGAGTTTTCATTGTCAAAGACCAAAAAAGTCTGGCTCGTGTGTGAAATGTCTGCTGTTGTAGCCTACTAGGGCACACATTAAAACTCCACAATGAAATCCAGGCCACGCTTAAGTCAAAACAAGCCTCGCACTTCTCTCCAGCAGGGTTACGTAAGGTGATGTCAGTACAGGGTTCATCAGGGGTGCAGCTCCACGGACGCTCAGGTTATATTTGGATTGCAGCATCTGGCAGGGTTCAGGCCCAGCTTTCCACTTCTCCAAATAACGGCTCGCAAAAAGGAGGGTTGTTTTCATACCTTCTGCATGAGCTGAAGGCATGTGCGAAGTGAATTTGACATGGTGTATCTCTTGGCCGCTTTCGGTCGAAGTCGGCAATCAGGAAGTTGTATCACCTCTCCAGAGACATGCCAGGGTTGTAAAACATGTTAGTTCCCTAAATTAGCACCATTTTCTTCATTAGAAGACAGAGACGGTCCGTGCTTTCTACATATACTTACTGCCATTGTTTCTCATGTTTGAGTGACCTCTGTGGTTATTCTGGAACAAGGTTTGGATTCTTTGAAATTAAGGCTAGATGATCCCATAACAGAAACAGTTTTGCTTGCACAGAAGAACTGCCAAGATACCCTTAAAAGGCAGAGTCTGCCTAATGCGTGCTGTTCAAAATGTTTGCTGCTGCTCTGACCTCCTTCAGAAATCAGTCTAAGCAGAGCTTGAGAAAAGCCATGCGGTTCCTCCACCAAACCTCAGGACCATGAAGGCCTGATCCTGCCTACCAGGGTGTTCAGGAGCCAGCAGGTCGCTGTGGCAGCGCCCTGGTCGCAGCAGCTCTGCGCGCGCTGGAGCGGCCTGCCCAGCGAGCTCGCCGTACGTGCCTTCTTTCCACTATGTCAGCAGAAGCAGATGTTTCTAATTTATCACTGAAAACAAACAACTTAATCCCCCAAATATGCAGCAGTGGGGGGTGAGAGGGGGCCCTTCCACTTGAAACTGTTCTATAAATTGGATAATTAATGTTAATTTGTCCGTGAATGAAGCAAATGTGTGTCAGATACTGTTACCAGCTTTTCCTCCCTGTAATTTTTTTAAGTCCTTGGAATCTCTAAACAATGTCTAATATCCTTTAAACCTGAGTTAATGACACGTTTTCCTGTTACACTGACCAAAAGTGGCTGGCAGTGCTCTCTTTAATCAACAACAATATTTATCTGTTTAGGCCTTCAGAACTCTAGTTACATATAGACGTTGCAGTCCTCTGTCACACGAGTGCCAAAGACGGGCCTTGGCTGTGGCTCCAAGGGACAACCTGTCTCACCTTTGCAAACATGATTTCATCATTGGCCGCTTGCAAGCAAACAGCTCAAGCAAAGCACTGTGTCTGGATGAGGCCAAAGAGAGCAACTGCTCCTGCCAGCTGGAGCCCTAGAGCTTGGCCAAGATCTCCAGCAGAGCTGGTCTGACAAGCTTAACAGAAACAGGCATCACTTCACATGGCAAAATGGTTGAAGGAATTCAATGAGAAAGAGCCTGATTCCCAAGGAATTTCAAATGAGGTATGATGAGGACTGAGAAAATACTGGGATCATTTGCTTTGTATCAGTGTTGGAGGCCACAGCTGACATCAGCGCGCCAGTGTTTCAGCAAGCTCACACACTCAGCAAGGTCCGGCTGCCTGTGAACAAGCCATGCACCTTCCTTCAGCTGACACCTCTTCCAGACCACCGGCTCCTGCTGCTTAAAGCTTGTGCTGTTACTCATAAAGAAAGGCTCTTGTCCAAGAAGCTTAGCACCTACCCACAGCATGTCCATCATGTACGTGCAGCACTGAAATAGCAATTATGCAAGCAGGCTTAAAAAGATCTCCTGCAAAGATGCTGGAGGCTCAAGAGTGAAGTGAGTCACTTTTTGAAGAATGGCAGGATATAGAGACTGCTGGCCTGAGAGCTCTGCAGCCTTGGGTGTCTGTGAAAAGTGACAAAAACCCCAAGTGTTTTATGTCCTGATGACCAGTTTGTTTCTTTGAGTCCCAGCAGCTGCTGCGAGCAGCATCTCCCAGAGTCTAGGGTGGGATAACCTTTATCCCTGATGAATTCTGTTCAGTGGGAGGTTTAGACAATGTGTCAGAAATGTATAGGGCTTCGGATCGAGCCAGGATGTGATGTAGGGTTAAGGAAAGAGTGAGAGAGAAAAGAAGCAAAACAGAAGCAAAAACAGATCAGGGTCAACGGCAGAGCTAAGAGCAGGAATACGAGCTCTTTACACGCTGCTGCAGTCACTGCGCTCCCTTCCCTTCTGTGGACAAAATCCATAAAGAGATCTTGGAAAATAGTTAGTATGAGAAGAAATATGAAGACAATTGGAATAACCTTGAGCTTGAGATGAACCAAAACAATTCCCCTCCACACTTTTTTTGGATTAAACTAAAAATATAATTTAAAAAATCAATTTAGACAGTTTTTTTTCACTCAAGCAGCTTTAATTAACATGTACTAATTGCATCAGTGACAGGGTACTCTGCAATGCTGCAGTCTACTTTCTAATTTTGAAGCTTTTTCCTGGCTGAAGATAGCCCATATCTTTACTTTGTACAGGTGATATAAACTTTTACCTGCTGCAAACAAAGCTAAGCTTCATATGTTGATATGTATATTAGGTGACTGCTGATCCACCTGATTTCTTCTTCTTTTTATTATTATTATTATTATTATTATTATTATTATTATTATGTGCTTTTCCCCATGCTATATTCCTGAGGTTATCATCAGGGATACCCTTGTGTTAGAATCTCACATACTTAAAGGAAGGAGACTAGTTGCAAGTCATTGCAATAAGGGAACATTTGTCTTTGACAAATTGCTTGGTCTGAAATAGCCTGAACCTTCCTCTGGACCTGATGATAAGACTGAATTTTAAGGAGGAAAGCTGTTTTAAATTTCCAGATACAGTCTTGAACCCAGTATGCTTGGAAACTGTTTTTTATTTCTTGCTGGTCATTTTCAAGGTTGTGCAGAAGAAAAGGCTGTAGATTTAACTTGCATGGAATTTAATCTGTTGCAAACAGGACCATTTGCTTAATCTGTTATAAAATATTATAATGTTTTGCCATCATAGTGAAAGTAGGTTGTTCATACGCACAGGATTTTGGATGAGCAAGTAACACAAACTATTGGCATAAAAAGTGTTTTCTAATTCCCAGGGCACCTATTTTGCATTCCTACCTCTGATGAAGTAGCAGTAAATTCTGCTTGAATGAAGATATACCCCACACTGGGAGAATGAGAATGTACTTGCCTTAAAGCGTTTGCAGACTTCATCCCTGTTTTCTGACCTCTAAGAGGCAAAGCAGCTTATTAGAGAATCCTTTCTGACCCTTGAATGGAAAATCACACAACCCCTTAAGTGTAGGTTCAGGATATTCATATCCGCAGTTGCAATTTGCTTATAATGGCATGTGCTGCTCATGTTCATGAATTAGACAGCTCAGTAAAGCATTCAAAAACAAATGTTCAGTCCCCATGGGGTCTGGTTAAAAACAAAAGTGTGAGCCTAGATGTGAGTATAGAGCCCTGATAGCTGTTAGGTTTTATGTCATCTTTCAGTGGTGCCCACATGACTAGAAAGGGAACATAAAAGCTCCTGCACATTTTGGGGCCAGAAATTCAGCTGGGATGAATTAATTATGGCTCTTTTACAGTCAATGCAGCTGCAGCAATTTATATCAGCTGAAGATGTGGTCAGTCAGTTTTCAAGACTTAGAAATTATACAGACAGATATTATGCACTACGGGTCTTAAAAGAGCTGTCAGAATTCTTCCTAATGTGTTTAAATTTAAAACTTCACTTGGAAATTTGCAGCTCCCGAGTTCTTGCCCATTATTCATTAGTTCACATTAGCTGTGATCACATGAACAAGCACCATTAGTTCTCACTTTAAATAAGATATAGCCAAGGTCCTGGCAAGTTTGGTCAGTACACATGATCATGGGTTGTAGACATCCACATGGGACACACATAGGACATCCACATATGGGATGTGAAAAAACTGCCCGGCAGAAAAACACATCCAACATAGATCTGTAACTCATGCGGTGTTATATTTTGTTTTTCTTTCAGACAAAATATATAGTTGTGTAGCTACATGTTATTTATATATATGTGTTATTGAGACTCTGCATAAAGCAATTTCACTCTCAACAAGCTAAATGAGTTTAATGTAGGAGAATCATATATAGTGGGTGTTTTCTTATTCCAAGGTTTTCATTTTATTTTTTGTCTTTCAATACCAAAATATGTTGTTTTTCAGTTCTCCAAAAGCTATCTATATGTATGAATTGAATTTCAAAACAAAAAATAAATTCCAGATGTCTTTCTTAAGTATATTTTTCCAGGCCTGCAATTTAAACAAGTTACAGCAATATGCACCTTCACCAAGTTTTTGATCATTATAATATGAATTTGCACTGACAGCCAGTGGTGATCATGGGGACCTTTCCTGGTTTCCAAAACTCAGCTTGTACTAATTTGGATTCCATTGCTGTTTTTCAGAAGGGCTCTGTTTTAAGGAGAATCATTCATTTGATGATCCGTAGTACAGCTGCCCACCACATGTACAGCAGCAACAGCATTACCACTTCTTAATTTGCCCCCATTTTCAGCTTCAGCACTGGAACCCATTATATAGTTAGCATCTTAAGAGTATTGCCTTATTTTGCCCTTTTCCTCAGAAAATGATCAGTAATAGTAGGGGCATGTTCAGTCCTCTTAAGTCTATCGAACGCTCACAGAGGGGACAGGAGAAGCCAGTAGTTAGGATGCTGCCCTTCAGAGATGTATCTTCAGTTTCTTACTCTGCATAGACCATGTGATTTCTGGCAAATAATGTCACACCTGCACCCTAAATCTTCATCTGCAAAACGCATACTATCCTTTGGATCTCAGATCATAGAAGTATATTCAAACTGATTGGATGATCTGCAATAACCAAGACCTTGCAATTGCCTAGGATGAAGGTGTGCAAACTTGCTTGTGAACCATAATCAGATATATAGTCTGCTCCTTGCTTTCTAGGAGGTCCACTCTGCTGTTTGCAATTAAAAACCTGAGTAATACGAGCACTATGGCACGCACTGAAGAGACAGCTGCTTCCTGAAGTCACTGGGGGACCATGTGAGTTCTTATGCTCTGGAACACAGACAAATTTGTTGGACCCAAGCTTGCAGAACCCCTAACCAGCTACATCTCAGTCCTGTGCTCTGTACTGACTCAGTGCAGCTCAGTGTCTACACTAAAAAGCAAGCTAGGGCCCCAGGCTGAGCCTAGAAGCCGTGTAAATGCATTTAGACAGCACTGTGCCTCCACAGAGCCAGCGTGACTCTCTAAATAAATAGTATTCATCTCTGGATGAATCTGCATTATCTAAAGGTAATAAAATTTACTATATTGAGAAATATGCTCTCCAGTTCACATTTGCTTGCCATGTCATGTAAGCTGCCATGGTACCACCATTTCAGTCCTTCTGGCTCTTATGAACAACAGTGAAACTGCACTTTGTAGTTCCTGTTGATAATGAGCATGTTGCATCACACCATCTAACCTGAGCAATCAGGTGTGGACTTTGCAAAACTCTAGTGAACTGACATGGGAAAAAACAGCTACTGTTGTTACATATTCCTTTGGAACGCTCACATTTTCTGAAGTGCAGCAAATCACTTAAGGTACTACATGATATGGGACACAATGATATTTATATTTCAGATTAAGATTTTTCAGAATCTCAGAGGAACCATGCAATGGTATATGATCAGTGTATGTTATATTATACACTGTGATATATGCCCTGGGCATGATGTATATGTACATATAAATATATAAAGATATAGGTGTGTGTATATAATAGCCTCACAAGAAGAGCTGGATAGAAAATGGATGTTCCTTAGTTTAAAAAATAGAATTTAGAGGACATTAATTATCTTCAGTTATATGAAAAACTGCAGTATTTGAAAGTTTTGCTGGAAAAAAGATTTTGAATATTTTTATTTTGGAATAACAAAACAGAACTCTGTAGTTCATTCAGTCTCCCCTGCTAGTACCTCGCAGTACCTTGTCTGGCACCAGTAAATAGTACTCCCCAGCCCACTGAAGCGCAGCCTTCACAATCTGTTGAAAAATATTTGAAAGGTAAACAAGAAAAATAAGGCTTGAACTGGCATGTAAGGGTCTGCATTTCTAAGAGAAGCCAGTTTTCAAACTGCTTCATGTGGTACGCCGTGATATAGGCTTCAGGCAACACGTCTCGTTCATTTCTGTGTAATTACAGCCTCTGGGGTCTTGGCCAAGCTTCCATTTCCACATTCACAACTGCAGTTTTAACTGTGACCCCTAGTTTGTGACCTGTTTTCTTAACTCCTACATAAATCCTGACATGCCCGGGAACACATATACAATCCTCTGCGAAACAGACGATGTTTCCAGTGGCGGAAGAGCACGTGAGGCCGGACTGTGCCTCACTGCAGGACAAGGCAGCGCCCCAGGGCACCCAGCTTACACAGCAGCATGTGTCTGAGGTGACCTTGGGGGCTGAGGATGTGAAGATGGGACTGTCAGTGACATATGCCGCCGCCCTGTGCCATCCTCTGTGCCAACCAGGGCCCTGGGTTGACACTGAATTGTGTCTGGGGTAATTAGGTGGTGCTCAGATGAGTGCTTTGAATGCTCGCCCTCCAAGGGTCATGATGGAAATAAAGGTTGGTCCTCAGAGCCAAGGTGTATGTCCTGCTTGTCTGGAAAAGGAAGGAGCAGGTCAATGCTAGCCCAGGGATTGACTCTAGGTATGAGCTCCCGAGCAATTTTTGACATTTAGCCTTGTGTAAGAGAGGCTAAAAGAGGCTCTCTTGTGAAGAGAAAGCTGGATGGCTCCCAACACGCTGCATTTGCAGGGCAGCCTCTGACACCTGGGTGTACACGAGTAGCCCCATGTGCCCAGCACTGCCCACGTAAACCGTGCTGCAAGGACTCCGTATCATAAATGTAATGAAAAAATCGCAGCTATTTTCTAAAAGCGGAAGAGAAGTGCCTGTTGATGGCTTAGCATGGAGGGCTGCTCTGCCAGGGTAGCTGATGGCAGCTCTTGTAGGTATGCGGGGCTGCAGCAAAAAGGAGCTCGCTCTGGCAGCAGGAAGGTTGGTGTTAGAGACAGTGCCATGAGACAAGGGTGCCATTTTAAACAAGGCTATACAAGCCCATGGGAAGCCTAGCAACTTAGTCCTGGAAAGTATAGATTAATCGTCAGAGTACATGGGAATGTAACACCCCTGTGTGTGAATGTAGCTTCTCCAAGCGGCGCCACAAAGGCAGCTCACAGGGCTCAGGAGGGAGCTCAGGAAGCCAGAGACAGCAGAAAAACGAGCTCAGGTCCCCACGAGGAACAGCAGCAGGAGCTGAGGCCATGTGGGGGCCGGGCTGCCTCAGGAACTGTGGCTGCCGTGTTGCTCCGCGGCCGGGGGAGCTGGTGTGGGGCTTGCAACCATCAGTGTGGGGCCTGCGACCATCCGGCCAGGGGAGCTGGTGTGAGGCCTGCAACCATCGGTGCGGGGCTTGTGACCATCCGCACAGCTCCAGCCACGACCATCCACACGGCTCCAGCCCCAGTCCTGATCAACCAGCCTGGCTGCCCCTGCCCGAGACCAGCTGCTCCGGCAGACATTGCCTCGCCGGTGCTGCAGGCACTGCCAGACCTCCGAACGGGAACTTTAACCAGAATCTAAAAATAATAACTTAAGAATTTGAAATTCATCATATATATATTTACTGGTTGAGAGTACCTCATGTTTTGAAAAAGTGGGGGGGAGGTGAAGGCAGCTGTAGGAGTCGAGAAGAGCTGAAATGAGCTTATTGTAGACGTTAAAGTTTCTGTATTTGACGAAGGACATGGATATAAAAGGAAACTAAATTGAAATTGAGACTTCTCTCATTCAACACAATAGATCACTACTAGTCAGCTACAACTGGGAAAGGCAATTTAATTACCGATAAACAACTTTGAAGTGGTACATGTGTTTTAGTGTCTTCAATAGAGTTTGCAAAAGGAGAAACAACAAAAAAAAGCCCGAAGCATCTGACACCAGAAATTTAAAATGTGTAGGGGATTGTTCAAGTCTGTTACCACACAAAGAGAATACTTTATGTGCTAGATAAAAAACATCATTAAATCTTTTTTTTTTAATTATAACTAGGATTTCTTAAATTAGACATTCTTGTTAAAAGTTTTGAATATTTTTTATCTTTATGTTTTAGAAATGTAGGAATTTTGCATTTATAATAATTGTATTTGTAATATTTTAAAACTTGAATTTAGACTCTAAGTTTATTTTCCTTTTCTCCTCTTTTGCAGCCGAATACAGCAGAATGAATGAGGATGTAGATTTTCAATCTTTTTTATCTTTTTGCTACTTCTTTTGTTATCCTTACAATACTGATTTTTTTTATGTTCCTCATAAAACCCTCTGTCCTCACTGTCTGGGAATTGAATGACTAATGTTTAAAATTATGGGGTTTCTTTTTTACAAAATTTATAATTTGAATTTTACAATAGAGCAGGGAGCTTCTTTTCTGCTGAAGCCTTATATTTACCTATTTTAACCTACATCATTATTTTGCTTTTCAAATACATAGTTCACTATTTGTTCTACTGAGGGAGTACTTGCTCAAACAGTTATGCTTCAAAGGCTTGTTGTTTTATGAAGGTTTTAACAAGTTTAAGTAGACCACAGGAGAGAGAGAAAGAGAATGAAGTAAACATTTTTTTTTAAGGAGAAAAAAGAATCTGAAAAGAAACAATTTTGCTTACCAGCAATTCAATGTATTTATGATGTCATAAATGCTAAATATCATCCTGGGTTATTTCCTGGCTCGAATACAGAAATTCTCAGAAAATCGAAGGTTGAAATAGAAAGTCAACAGTGACCTAATTTGGAACATAATGAAACTAAGTGGAGGGGACAGAACAGAAAAAGCTGCCACTTGGGAATTGTGAAATGGCATAGAGAAGCCTGTCCTCTTTGTTTTATTTTTATACATATGAACCAAATAAAAGCTGAAAGTGAAAACATGCATCCCGGTTTTATGATATTGTGTCTCCGTTAGAAGCGCTGCTCTATACCCTACCCCTATGCAACATGACATGCCACAGTTCCCGCGTGCACAGCACTCGCTCTTATGTTACTGCTCAAGTATGCGCTCAGAAAAGAGCCAACAGATACAGTAGATTTATTCTTGTCGTCGAGGTCAAGGACTGCTCTTTTTTTTTTAGATTCATCTAAGAGGGAACTCTTTCCTCAGTACCGACTGCAGTGCTTTCTGCTCTGCATTCTGCCGTCAGTGCACACCACTGATAACGGAGTGTGTGAGAATACCTTGAAAGGGAAATCAGGAAATTACTTACCTATCTGAAGCACCACAGGGTTATGTGTCATCTTCAGCACTAAAGTTAGGGGGCTTTCAAGAAAGCACAACATCTTCATGTACTGTAATTCAGAGAGTTCAGCTGCTGGAAGCTCTTGCAAACCATGTAAGTAGAGGGCTTTATTTTGCTGAAGCAAGCTTTATATATTAGCTTGCCTCATAAAGAAACTTAGATAATCAAGATTTCAGATGGGTTTCCTAATACTAGTAGTGCTGTTTTTATTTCATTGTGTTGTTTGGAATAATGCGTGCATGCAGGAGCAATACATAAAGAACTTGCGCTTCTTGAAATGCTTTACTTGTGAGTGGTGCAAGGAGCAGGATCTGTGAGTCGGTTGGGCTCCCCATACTTTTACGATCACTGACACTTTCTGTTCTCTGTTTGCGATCTGTGGCTTGGAGAACTGTCTAACTTCTTTAATTCCTTGCTATTGCTGTAAGGATAATATAAAGCTGGCAGAAAAATGCAAAACCTGTGCAAAAAGAGTAAAACTGTAAAACAGTGAAAAGAAAGCAAGTTTATAAAGCAGCATTAGTTAAGACCAAAATGCTTTGTGAACTGTGCTGAACATGAGGTCTTGTTGGAATTTATATGTCTTATAATAAGATTTAAGAGGTCACAGATTATATGCTGAGCATGAATATTAAATGACACAAAAAAAATTTGACTGCTTTATAAAAATCAATCTAATTGACCCTGCTCATATTCACATTGTTCATGTTTTATATAATCATTTAAGTTTAAAATGGGATAATTCAACTTTCTCAGATCTTCACATGAACCTTAAAACAATGAAATATTTAAAAAAATCCAAAGCAAATTCCCTTATCCCTTCTTGTTATTTATTCAGTTTTCATGTCTATTGACATCTATATAGAGAGGAAAATTTTTCTTGTTGACTATGAGTTGTCTCTGTCCTTATGATGACTACCCATATGTAGATAGTGTGATAAGTGAATGAAAACTGGCTACTGTGCCAGAAAGCTCAAGTATCTCCAGTGACCAGGGTAGAGGTTATCCTGAGACAGAAATATAATGGGCTCGTCTGCCTGTCCCCAGAGTTCCTGGTCTCTTCCCATTCAAGGAGCTATCAGCCCATGGCCATTCCTTGCAGTCTTCCCAGAAGTACCTAATCCCTCTGCCTTTGGGCCAGGCACAAACCCACAGAGTGTCATCAGCTTTCTTTGTCACAGGTGTGTCACTGCAATGGCCTCTTGTTTCAGGTGCTCTGAGGAACAGTCGTTGCCTCAGCTTGATTGGACCCTGCTGGCTTGTTAAAAATAGTAGTGTCATGAGGCAAAGGGGCACTGTCCTCTTATTGAGACAGCCCTTGTTCATCAAAGTCAATGGAAAGGTCTTTTTGACTGCAGTTGAGCAATCAACTGTACCGACACTGGGCTCTGTAACAGAACGGAAGTTAACAAGCATTAACAACCTCAACCATTCTGTGATTCTTTGCGATTCTGTGAAGGTGGCACATAACCTCCCCGAATGAGGATGGGAAGGCTCTGTAGGAAGAGGTTTGCATGGTGGAAACAATCATGTTTTAAAGGTGCGTTGGTAGGAGATATTGAATGACATAGGAGTCACAGTCAGTGTGAAAGGCAGAAAAGACAGACTTCTCTGCTGAAAGAGGAAGAAAACATTACTTTTTATGAGTGTTTGGAGAGTGACAAAATATTTAATTTTGAATGCAGAGATGAGCAAGAAGTGAGGTAACTTTATTTTTTGGGTTGCAAGGAGCTCTCACATACCTAGTTGGTGTAACTGCATTCCAGGGGAAAAATAGCAGATTGTTATATTCGGGGGATTTATGTATATTCATGTGTTCCATTAGTCTCTTGGCAAATGCATCTTTTGAGCTCTGAAGCTCTCTGAACCTTTCATATAGGCCTTTTCTTTGAAGCAACAGATGTTTGTGATGAGCAGATGGTTATGGCTTTGAATTTCAACATCTTTAAATACTTTCTTGTGTATATTTTATGGAGAGGAATGTACTTTTTCTTACTATGCAGAACTGATGCATTAAACAAAAGTATACATGTCTGCATGTGTGATGTCCCTTTCTAGCTTGCAAACCAACAAACCACACATTTCTTAGGATTAACTGTTGTGAGATGTTTTCACCCCACTGTTTGACTTGTGTTTTCGAGCTACAAACTAGCTGCCAAATGGTCTGCACTGGTCTGATTTGTGCTCAGTCAATGCAAACAAGCAACAAGAAGCATCAGTTGTGGATTACATTCCCACTTTAATGTCTACTGTAAGCAGGCAGAATTCTTTCTCCTGTAAAGTTTCCCTAGGGGGATAATGCAGTGCTTACAGTAATAACTGAGAATAAATATTTTGATCATTCCTATGCTAAAATTTCATTTTTCAAGAGGTATAGTTATGAAGTTTGATGTACAGGGGATCTAAGAACAGAAAATTGTGAACACAAATGGAAAGAATATAATCCTCATTTTCTTTCAAAGGAAAGGAGGAAAAAGGAAAAAAAAAAAGGCTGGTTTATAAGTTTGGTTTATAAGTTTTGTTTTATAAAGAAATCTCTTCAGCCATGTGAGACTTGTTTAAATTTGAATTAGTTGATCTAAAGAATGGATTTTTCACAGATTAGCTAAGGCTTTTTAATTATTAATGACATAAACTATGTTAGTGCATGGATATAATGCTCACTTAAGGTACCACCTGACCTGAGAGAACAGAAATCCTCAAAAATCATAGACTCATAGAATGCTTAAGGATGGAAGGGACCTCAGAGGTCATCTAGTCCAACCCCCCTGCACACGCAGGGTCACCTAGAGCACATGGCACAGGGCTG
>JAUBOD010000327.1:9890145-9908256 GCA_032353885.1 Nothura maculosa
TACTTGCCTGAGATAAAATAATGTCCTGACTGAGGGATAACTAGCAGAACCACAGAAATTTAAGGAAAATAATCCTGACTGTGAGGGTAACAGAGCCCTGGAACAGGCTGCCTAGAGGTTGTGGAGTCTCCTTCTCTGGAGATCTTCCAAACCTGCTTGGACGCAGTCCTGTGCCATGGGCTGTAGGTTGGAGTACATGATCTCTAGAGGTCCCTTCCAGCCTTAATGATTCTAAGATTCCGTGATTGTTTGAACTGATCTGAGAGACTTCAAATTATAATAAACTATTAAGAAATGCTGCCAGGTTTATATCTTGATTCTATTCCATAAAACTTTAGGAAAAACTGAAAGGAATGGTCTTTTAAATCAAGTCAACAGAAAGCTTGTCCATATTTTATCCATTGTCAGCTTTGTTTGCAAGTCAATATATTTTTGAATCTTTGTTGGTTTTCACTAAAGAAAAATTGAAAAAAATATTACCCTAATGGATCCTTAAAGTTACCTTTCTTTATATTTTATCTGTATTAACAATTATATAAGGAAATTTCTGAGGAACAGTTCACAGGAACTGATTCTAACAGGTATTTAGACTACTCAGAATTCTAACAAGTATTTAGACTACTCAGACCCTCCAGAGATCACTGTGAAGCATCACACGTGCAGAATAAAGTCAAGGTAGCTTGACTTGTCAGGCAAAGGTCACACCTTTCCTACTAGAGAGTGTCAAGTTTGCTGCACCTTCTCATGATACTCTTTGGAGGAACCCGAGAGAACAAACGCTTCACATAGAGAATGAATCTCAGAAAACAGTAAAATCATTGTTGCAAGAAACCAAATGTGAAAGCATTTTCAAGGCTAAATATCAGTACAAGGCACCTGTTTTCAATAGAGATATGCCCAATTACATGATGCCTTGAATTTTGTTCTTGTGTTAAGCTGAACTGATGCTCTGTTACAGAATCCAAACTGTCCAACTATCAGCATGCTAGACCTCATCTGCACAATACCAAGAGAAACTTCAGGAGTCAAGCTGGCTTTGTGCATTTTAATGTCCCTTGGAAAAAATGATTTGAAATATGAAACAGCAGTTCACAATTACTGACGAAAAGCAGAATCTGGAAGGTCCTTTTGAAATAACCTACTTTGTCATCAGCACTGCAATACCATTTTTACTGACATTATTGTTTTACTGGTGATAAAACAGAATCATGTAAAATTAATTAATTGCCACAGAATTAATGCTCACACACACACCTGGTGTGCTGCTCTTCTGGGCTGCTGAATGGGACCTGGAATTTGCAATAAACCCTCTGGGTTTGCAGAGGATAGGCTTAGATGTCGCCAGTCTTTCTGTGAGCACAATGAAAGGCAAAATGCCCTTTTCTTCTCACTCTTCTGTAGAAATGTCTTTGTTTAAATAAGAATAGACTATAAAATATAAAATTTAAATTGAAGGTGATAGCTCCAAACTTTTTACAGCTGGCTCTCTAGTGTGCATGTAACTCAGTCCCACAGAAAAAAAAGGAATGCTTATCCTCATTGAAAATCAAGTTGTTATTCAAAGATCTGATCTAATCAGTAAGAAGCATTAATTAAAAACTTGCTATTACCCAAAAGCAGACATTACATAAAGTTCATTCTATTTTTATATCTTCTTGGCTGCTGTCTCAAGAATTTGACATTAACCATAACAATCACAAATGTGACTACACTGGGCCAAATTGTCCTCCTTCTCTTCCAGTATAAACATAGAGGCAATGCAGCTGAGGTAATAGCTTTGAGGTAGAGTCCCTCCACAAGGACAGGATTTTATTCAGAGTAGACAGTAACTGTTAGAAAACGATACTGATTTTTATCTCATGTATTTGCAAATCTGGTGTAATAGCACTGAAGCTGAGGAGATGAACAGAGGTGTAAATGACATGAGAGCCTGGCTCCTCAGACACAGCTAGCAATCCCAGGTGCTAGGGACACCCCATGTCCCTATGCTACAACCCTTTACTCAGGTTACAGGGTAGTATTTTCAAAATTCTCAGAGACTTTAGAGCCCCAGCCCCCTTTTCAGATGCCTTAGACTTTCAGAATATCAAGGCCCACGGATTTACAGTAACATAAGGTATCCTCTCCTGAGTGCCTTTCCTCTGTGAGATTTAGTTTCACAGCCAAAAGCTCCCCCTTAAGTTACACTCCACAGTTTCACATTGAGGCTGCAAGATTTTGGTCTTCTTAGTTGTGACAACAGTGCAGAATGGGTCAAAAAACCCATAGGCACCTCTGGGCAGTGGGTAGTGCAGTGTCCTGCAGAAGCAGCATTTGCAGGGCCACGTGTTGCTCAGGCTTTGAGCTACTGAGTGTGCCCTGCCTGGGCCTGACCCAGCTCTTCTGCTCTCTGCAGTATGTGTGCTCCTCAGCACCGCTCCAGGAGATGGGGCTGAAGCAACTGTCTTCAGAAAACCAAGACTAGGGCAGGTTCTCATGGCCGCACTTGTATACCAAAGGGTTTATGGATCATTCAGTTGGACCAATACCTGACTTCCCCACTCTGCAAGATGTACTTTCTATGTCTGAATGTCATATGAGCTGCTTCTAATCAAGATTTTGAAGGAAATTCCGAAAATTTTGGCCGAATGTATTAGCACCACAAAGTTACTTCTTACCTAACAATGTTAAATTCCAGATCACTAGCTTTCTAAGGTTGTTTTGAATTGCATGATTATGCAGTTATCTTTTAAATGTTCTCAGGCAGAAGTCTGGCAGCTGTACTGATTTTTATTCAGGAGTGTTTTATATAGTCCAAGCCCTACTGCCATTCAAAGTTCTTCCTTTCCAGGGAGCACATCCTGGCCAACACTGAGCGCTTTAGAAATTCCTGGTTTTATAATGATTTTATATGTCACAACATATAAACTATCATTAATAAAATTCAGACTGATTTAAGATGCTTAAGTTAAATTCTAAATATATCAGTTTTATAATGTCTTACATCTTCGAAGTGTTGTATAAACAGTCCTACATAGTCCTGTCAAAGACAAATTTGGAAGTTAGAAAATTAAGGTGTAGCATTTATAGTTGAAGAAAGAAAAGAAGAAGGTGTCCTTACATTACCTTTGCACTCCCTGGTATGCTCGAGGTTGTTTAAAATACCATCTGGATTGAAAGGACCACAATGAATACTGTTTAGCAAGCCAGTTTTTTCCAACATTAGTTGGAGATTTGCGCATATAGGCAGAATTTCTAGTGCCCCTCTTAGAAAAGTTAATGTCTTTTTGTGTTGCAACAGTAGTCCACTTAAATATACTGCTAACATAATCATGACTGGAGTATGAAAAAAGAAAAAAAAAGAAAAAGAAAGAAAGACTACTATTAAGTCCTGGACACATGTCCTCTGTGTCCTCTTCCATACTCAGCAAAACTGAGATAAGAGGTTGCTGCTCTCAGCTGAACGTAGCTGCTCCCTGCACCAGGTCATTTTTTATCACTGCTTTGGCAGCAGAGGAGTTTTATGTGAGCCTTGCCCAGCTCACTTCAGGAAAATCAGCCAGATAAGATCTTACCAGGCATTTCAATTGCTTCCTCATTTTTTTTCCAAGTTTTATGTAGACATCAGCCCCGGCTGGATGCCTACTCCTCTTGTGGTGTCCAGAAGGACATAGTATGTAGGTGATATCATGTGATAAGCTTCCAGAAGAAAATGTAAACCCAGGAGAGAAACATTCCCCCCAGGGTCTGGAAGCCATCCCTGAATAATTATCTTTTTAAATGATAAACACTGCTCTTGGTACAGTATGCTGTTACGCAGGGACCTCTTTTCCATGCCCTCCAACACTGTTTTCCCAGTCTGTTCTCGATGTCTCTTATGTCATCAAGAAGTTGATAAAACAGAATTATCTAAGATAAGGTGTAGAAATTCTGATAAAACTTGGTAGATGTTGGGGAGGAACCAGAAAAAATAAGTTTGCCTGAAATGAAAGGAATTAAGTGGAAGGTGGACATACAGGTCATTTTGACTATTGTTCTAGGCATCTATCCACATCTTTGGATGCCTACATACCACAGCATTCTTGACTCCTGATGGATTGATAGCTAAGTTTTCTAACTGCTAGTTGTCTCTGAAGATACTCTCACTGTGATTCATATCTCCTGTGCTTTTATTTTTAAATAAAGGACATCTTTTACAGAAGCCCGTATTCTACTTGCAGGATAATTGCTTTGTTTAGTCTTCCAGTGTTAAGTCAAGGTCATCTTTCACCAAAGAAGAAATAGTTAGCAAACTCATTGCTGTCTTTATGTCATTGCAAACAGCCACTGGCCAAGCTCCTCAGCTTTCTGTCAAGACAACTTCTGTCACATTTCATTTATTTATGTTTTCTAATAGAGTTGGCAGTGAAATTGTTTCACTTGTCAGTTCACATGTCAAAATTCCCCTAGCTTAGGCAGAATATTTCACTTACATATGCCTTGATCACCTTCTAAGACAGGTTTAATATAAATAACTCTCTAAATAAGGGGAGCAGCTGGAATCAGAAAGAAAGACTATGTTTGGACTCAGAAACTGAGAAAGAAAACTACACCCACAGCTCTGACATTTTGAAAATAAACCATGTAGAATTCCTGGTCTTGATTTTAAGCTGAGACTTGGTTGAAGAATCTATCTGCAGTCCCCATAGTTAGAAGGTGACTGTTCACAAAATCACAGATTAGTTGAAGTTGGACGAGACTCTTGGAAATCACCTGCTCCAACTCACCCTGCTCCACCAGTCAGTTACAGTAGGTTGCCCAGGACCATGTCCATTTGGGTTTTTAATATTTCCAAGGATGAAGACTTCACAATTTCCCTTGACTACCTATTCCAGTGCTCAACCACCATCATAGTGAGAAAGTGTTTTATTATGATCAGAGTGTTCAAACGTAAGTAAGCGCAAACTTAAGTGGGTGACACCAATAAATGTCATCACTGCTAATAAGACCTTCAATGGACTGTTTTCTTAGAAATGTTTACCAATGCTTCTACTGGCTGCTCCCTCAGGTACCATCACTCAGTCATTCTGGGACTTAGAATCGAAAGTTCAGACCGTTCAAAAAGTTTTGAGTCACTCTTCTTCATATACAAGGAAAATAAAGACAAAGTGAAGTTGCATAAAGGTTACTGATTGGTGGACTGTGTAGCTACCCACGGAGTGTGACAGTGACCAGCTGTGGTCCTGATTCTTCAGCATAAGTTCCAGTGCAATGGGCGAGTTCTGGAACACATTGGGGGTAGGAGGAAGGAGCAACCATCACTTGTTGAAAGAATCAGATGATCTTTGGGCTGTACACAAAGGCAGTGATCCTCATGCTTGGGTAATGTTATGATGATAGTAGTGGCACAGATCAAGCCTCCCCTTAGAAAAGCTGCTCCAGAAATCACTGATCACTAAAACTGATGAGCATGATGAGCTTCAGACAAGTATGGTCATCCAGTAGATGCTTTGAATGTCAGCTGTAATAAAGAAGAGATGGACATTCTACCCCTCCTTTTGAAGCTGCACTATTATGCAGCAAGAAATGCAAGAGGCAAGAGAGGTCCTCACTCAGTGGCCTAGTGCCATTTCTTTATGTACCACCACTGAAAGCAACCTAAATTCAGGACTGTAAACATTACCACCTGAATATGACCACCATTTCAACCCAATCCTCTATGTGTTCACCTTCCTGCATTCCTCATCCTCTTCTCACAGGCCCGTCACTTCTTACCACACTTGTCAGCTCTCCAAACCAAGACCTTAAATCCTACTCTTCATTTTCCAAATCCCTATGATTTCCTCTTACAAACTGTTTCCCCAACCACAGCTACCCAGCCATCCAAGGTACACGCTCTCTCTGCAACCCAGTTCTCCTTACCTTCCCCACATGACATTTTTCCCATGGTCTTAGCAGAAGAAACACATGTCCCAGACTAATTTGTTTTGGGTACAAGAAGTTACTGGCCAGGCTGTAAAAGGAGCAGCTGTGTGAAGGCTTTTACTCTGATTTGTAAAAGATTCTGGTTACAGGCAAAATCAGCAGTTGTTGATACTGTTTTTGCTTGGCTCACGAGCGAGATAGTGTGGGAATATCTAGCCTACTGTTCAGATGTTCATCTGGCAAAGGGCAGTTTCTTTCCAAGTCCTTGATTCTTAGGCTGCCTCTGCTTCTTATCCACCAGCTTTGTGTAATATATATATGCAGTGTGAGGCATGAATTCCCTCCAGACAGCTCCCTCCTGGCTGAATGATTGAAATTGTTCTCCTATGTGGGAAGGTCGGTTGTCCTTGATTTAGATCCTATGAGAACCCATGAGCCTTACTGGAGTAACACATTCAGTATATCAGAGCAAATACTGCTATGAAGTTCATGCTTGAACTAACTACTTTCTTGGAGAAATCATTTGCTGCTCTCCAGTAATGGTAAGCATTCATATGTTAATCCACTCTTAAGAGGGCTGTTGTGCCTGCTCATATTGTAAGCCTTTATCAAATGACAGCAAAATTAATAGTTTGGTTTGTGCCAATTCAATACGAGATGTTTAATATGAAAAGAAGAATATAATTTTGGAACATCACTTATTTCTCTGGTACTAAAATATTTTCATGCTTTTTTCTGTGTTGCTGCTGATATCAACATATAGTCTTTCATTTTCTATTCTATAAAATAGAAAAGGTTTTTGCTAAAGAGTTTGTATGTGTATATTTAATTGCTGATGTTTTTCCTCTAAGCAGATCTGCCCTTGGCATGTACTGTATGAAATGTCATGAACTGCAAATAAATTTAACTGTTTGGGTGTTAAATCTTCCAGCAAATGCCCATCAGTGTAACAGAGATGAGAATGGGAACAGGGCTTTGTAGGCTGATTCACTTTGCAACTTCTTTAACGATGACTCTGAAAATGAATTTGGGTTTCACTGTAACCAAGTCGGATGGTATTTTATAAAGATATTTTTCTGAATTCCCCATTCTACTTCTTCTCACAGAAACCTGTGGATTTTGTTTTCCTTTCATGCTGTAAATCAGTTCTGAAGAAATGGAAAGCACTAACAGAAAACCCTTGGAGAATTTCTGAGAGTCCAGCAAGGAAATTGGAAAAAACGACTTGCAGAATTTCACCAGACCTACAACTGAATCACTGCTAATGCAACACTAATTGAAGACATCTTTGTATATAAGGTACTGTAGCTCCTCAGCAGGTTACTGTTTGTACAGGGTGTTTTTATGTTTGTTTCCTCATTGGGCAACAGAGAAATCCAACTTACATTCAATTGTTTATGAAAACAGACAGCTACTAAAACATAAGGCTTTGAAGAACTTTTATTTTGCAAGACATTGCAACACAGTTCATTTCCTACAGCAATCCAAGCCAGACTGGAAGCAGTATTAGCAGCTCATTCACACTCCATCCATTACCCACAGAGCAGCTGCCTGATTCTACCTGATTGATGGAAGCAGTTACTGGTGCTGTGATCAAAAGGGTTTGCTACTAAATACTGAATTGTGGGTCTCTTACTGGTACCTTTCTGACATGTCCAGAAAGTTTCTGCTTTCAGAAATAATGAAGGTTGGAGAATAATTTACAATCATGAGGGCTTCAAAATGAAATAAAAGTGTAAGATTTGTCCTCAAAATAAAAGGCACTTCTTACTTGCAGATTTTCCAGGGATGGGTACAACACTGTCCTAGAAAAGTGCCTTTTTCTCAGTAAAGCTTACACAAGTCAAAAGACAAAATAAACTCTTGCAAGCAAGGGACTTTTCACTGACAAATCCACGTTGTTTTTAAAAAGTGTCAAAATGTGGTCCAAATAAGCCGCTATTTGCTATGTCATTTTACAGGCTATTTGGAAGATGTAGCGTAATACATACTACTGACTTGGAAAAACTGCAACATGACAGACTTTCCTTTTTTCTTCATACATAGATTCAAAACATTAATGCTGCTATTTCAGAAATCCCAGTTTGATCTCCCTATGTGTGCATATGTGCAAAACATATTGTAGTCTTACTATTATATTCAGGACTGCCTAAAAACTAGTGTTACAATATGCATAAATTGTCTTATGTATTTTTTCCAGATACGAGGATGTTTGTGTTGCTTTACATTACGAGTTTTGCCATATATACAAGCGAACAGCCTCTCCAAAGCCAGTTCAAAGGAGAAAATTACTACACGAGATACATTTGTAGCATACCTGGTTTGCCAGGCCCTGCAGGTCCTCCCGGAGCAAACGGATCCCCAGGGCCACATGGACGTATTGGTCTTCCAGGAAGAGATGGTAGAGATGGCAGGAAGGGAGAAAAAGGTGAAAAAGGGACTGCAGGTATTGAATGTTCATGTAAACTAATGCAGTAGTGCAACAAATAGAGATTTTTCATCATCACTCTTACAGATATTTATATAAAGATGTAAAAGATGAATGTGTGTATGGATCTGTGTGCCTGTGTGTATGCATGTATATACACAAAAAGAAAATATGTTTTTATATATTTAGATAGGTCTAATCCACATATATTGAAATATATGTAAATAAATATAAACACATAGTCTTGCTTTGCATAAATGCTAACAAAAAGATTGGGGGAAAAAATATGTGTGGCAGTGCGGGGATGTCAAATAATTAGCTTAATTTGTGCTCTTAGCCTGAAATAAAAGATTAAGAAGTACTATGGTACACTACAAAATGCTCAAATAGTAAGAAATATCTTGTGCATAAGGACCATCATATAGGTTACCATGCTGCTAACTTTCCAAAACATCAGCATTGTCAATACTTCAGTTAGCAAAGGAGCGATTATATTTAAACACTTTCAAGGTGAAAAAAATGCAGATGTATATAATTAGTAAGTGCAATCAAGGAGCATGAAAAAAGCTAGGCATGTAGAAATAAGTAAAGAAAGGACTCATGGGCTGCAGAGTCCAGTCCCCTGCTTCAATTGCCATTCCTGTCACAAAGTTATCAGCAGCATTGTGAAAGTATTTTTGAAATATTTTGAAACTCTGACCCTTTTTTGTTTGTTTGTTCAGACACACATCATAGCCCACACAGTCATTTACTGAGATGATCTACGTAATGATTAACTAACTTAAAATGTTTTTGAAGGTTTAAGAGGAAAGACTGGGCCTTTAGGACCAGCTGGAGAGAAAGGAGACCAAGGTCAGTCTGGTAAAAAAGGACCTGGAGGATTGACTGGTGCCAAAGGTGAAGTAGGTCCAGCTGGACCACCTGGACCTAAGGGAGATAAAGGAGACCGAGGAGAGCCAGGTGCACCAGGGGTCTGTAAGTGTGGAAAGATAGTTCTGAAATCCGCCTTTTCTGTTGGCATCACCACCAGCTACCCAGAGGAAAGATTACCAATCGTGTTCAATAAAGTCCTCTTCAATGAGGGTGAGCATTACAACCCTTCCACAGGGAAGTTTATATGTGCCATCCCAGGGATTTATTATTTTTCTTATGATATCACCTTAGCAAATAAGCATCTTGCAATTGGGCTGGTTCATAATGGGAAGTACCGGATAAAGACATTTGATGCAAACACGGGAAACCATGATGTAGCTTCGGGATCCACAGTGATCTACCTTCAGCCAGAAGATGAAGTGTGGCTTGAGATCTTCTACACTGACCAAAATGGTCTCTTTGCAGATCCCACATGGGCGGACAGTTTGTTTTCTGGATTTCTCTTATATGTTGATACGGATTATCTTGATGCCCTATCAGACGAAGACGAGCTCTGAAGTGGATGACATCAAATCACATACAAATTGGACAGCTCAACACAGGATTTTATCCGGCCAAGCCTTCAAGACATAATTAAGGAGAAAGAATATGGGAGTTATTTTTCACTTTGACAAGAACCGAATTCAGAGGTTCAGAAGAATGTTTCTAGAATCCAAACGGGATTCTTTACCAAACAGCAGGGATAACAAAAGGAACTATAAATAAAAAAAGACTGTATCACTACAGGACTGAGTCTTCTTGAAAACTATGTTTATAATACTATTTAAACAAATTTAAGATAATGTACATTTTTTTATATATAAAATATATTATATTGCAATGCAGAATGGCTATTTTCTATATGATATTGAAGTAAAACTGAATAATTGGAAAAAAAAATCCATCTTTGGCTATTTTGAGAAAAACATTTTAAAATGGCAAAAGACTGATTTAGAAAACGCAAAACAATAAAACCACAATAGTTACTTTAGAATTCACCTGAACAGGTCACCAGAACAATTCATCTGATATTTTCACCAACAAAAGATACTCACAGTTAGCTCACCCCCTAATGAAGTCATGTGCATTTATACCAGCTAAGAACTGTCCAATGACAGCGATAAAAGAACAGGTGTTAATACAAATGTATCAAATGTATAAATTAATTTAAAAATGTCTGAGACAACTGAAAACTCATGTATAGACAATCAGTATCCAATGTGGGTAGTCTCAGTGAAATTCCAAGTGAATTTGTTATTCCTCCAGTATCATTCAATATTTTCATGAAAACATGGAATACAAACTTTTTGCTTTCAAAATGTATGCCAAAAAATGCTAGAATAGTAAACAGTTATAAGGATGAATTATAGAACAAACTGAGTTACAACAGTAATTTAGGCTTACTTATGTTCATATATGGCCAAATACTGATAAATGAACACATTGGTAGATGGCTCATCATGGATAATCACCTAAAGATGAGTCATCAGAGTGGGCTGTTGTTCCAGGGCTTTGGCTGTAGGATCAGTGGAACTACATATCAGTGGAATTGCATAACAAGAAGGAATCAGGAGTAGTAGTCCTTATGAAATTCCTACTCATGCCAACATTTCAAAAAGGTACTGGAAAACTGGGGGAAAAAAATAATGTTTGCAATTCTAGCCATACTGGTTGCACAAGAGATGTAAGCAGGTTAGTTTATTTTTCTTGTCAATAGGAAGGTTAGGAGGTAATGTGATCGTAGTTTGTAAGTGCCTGTCCAGAGATAAAATGGCACTTCATTCATAACAAGATTCAACACTGAGAAACTGTGTAAATTCCTACAGGGAACAAGACATGCATTTACCAAGAGTGCTAATCAATTAATCATTGCAAAATCCACTCAGATGTATAATGACTTTTTCAACATTCAATATCTGTAAGTCAAGATTGGAAATCTTTAATTGTTTAGAGATGCAGTTACTCCGCAAGAAATTATGATTTTATTTTACTAGTCCCAGTTTGCAGAGGCATCTTTCTAATAGTTATTCACATAGCTTCCAATGCTAGAGGCTCTTGTTAACATAACACCTACTCCCGCTTTGGTCGTTACTCAGAAAGGGGGGAATTTCTGCTTTTTTTCTGTGTACTTAATTTAATTTAAAAAACTACAACCAAATAAATTGCACAAAAATGCTGAGATTGCAATATGAGAGAGGAGATGTTAGCACTACAGTTACACAAGGAACATTAATCTGCTCACCCTGTATCTTTCCCAAGCTATATAGATATGTATTAATGTGCATGTCTTTGAGTACACAATTACTGCTTTATAATAGGCACAAAGTTCTGTCCACAAAGCAAAAGGATCTGCACATTTTTTATTTGACAGTTGAAACTGTGTGGTAGAAGAGCAAGTAGTCTAACCAGACATCTAATTTGTGGTATACAAGCGTGTCTTTCTGTGAAAAATATAGAGGCCACTTACATATTTGGTTTATCACTATAAATTATAACCATCTGTATTTGCAAATTAGCACAAAATGAGTGCAAAATACTGTCCAGTCATCATGTTTATAACAATGATTTATGTCAGTTCTTTGGAGCTATCAAAAACTATACAAAGCATAAAGGACTACAAAGAGTATTCAGCACTGTTTGCACTGAGATTTCATAGGACATTTCTTTGGACACTGCAAGCACAAAGGTAGTAATTGGCATAAATCTGTCAATTTTCAGGCAAAACTAACTTTGTACATGGAGAAAAAATGGGCCTTTATAATGAAAGGCAACTGGTTACTAAAAGCAAATTGCTCCCCCGTAATAATCTTCTAAAATGAATGAAACATAAAAGATGTGTTTTAGACACTTATGTTGAAAATTACTCTATTTCATAATTTTAAATTTGTATTCATACAGTCATTGAAAAGTCATTTTAGGTTCGCTCAGTTTTACCATTTAAATTATGCATTTTTTTAAGAGTGGTCTATTATTTAGGCCAAGCAAAAATATTCCTCTGGGTTTTGGTAAGAAAAGATTCTCTGTTTGCATGATCTATTTTCATCCGAAGTGTTGGAGGTATTCTTGGTTTTTTGGTTGGTTGGTTTTTGGTTTTCATTTTGCTTTGGTATGATTTGATAAGGTTGTAGGATAAAAACAGGAAGAATCTCTTTGGGATTAAATTTATAATTAATCAAAGATTTCTACACAGTTAGTATGGCATTCTGCCACAGTGTTATATAAAACTAGGCACCTGAACTATGCAAACAACTAGACTGTGCAGTCAGCAGAGAGAAGTCAGTATCAGCAGGAATAATCTGATAGGGAAAGCTCATCTTACTGCAACACCAGCTCCTGGGCTTTCTGAGTAAGACAGCAAGATTTCACACAAACCTGAAACTGCTGGGGCACCATTCAAAAACATTAACAAAATCCACATTCTTGAAATTTTTGAGGAAAAAATTACATATTTACTTGGGAGATATGTGGGCAAATACATGTAAGTAAAAGTAAAATTTTTTCAAGCAAAATGCTCCCAACATTTTTACTCTTTCAGACATTCTTTATACATTATAGAGTGCCAAGATGGGTCAGTCGTGTTCAAATGTTCTGTTACTGAACATTTTTATCCTAGGTACCTAATTAAAAATCTTAGTTGCACTAAAAACTCCATCTTCAAATAGTTATTGGCATGCTGATATGAATTAACACTCATTTTCCTCACTACTGATTTTCAAAGCCATATGGTTTGTGCTGCTATGTAGATTTTTCAGGAAATTATAAGTAAAATTCATCTTAAAGATTTTTTGACAACATAGAGGAAAAAAATACCAATGGAAATAAATACTGAAAATGTAATCTACAGTCTTCACATCTGTTTAACTCTGCCTAATAGCGTTTATGTGTCTTTATGATAGGCAGAAATATAAAAATCTGACAAGCTGCTTGTTGGTCCCCCACTGTGTCTGCTTCAGTAGTTGATGCTGTTTGTATTAGACTTTATTTTTATTCATCTTCTACAGGTCACAAGCGGAAGTTCAGTTCATATTTATTCATTTACACAATTATTGAAGCATTCTTCACTAATAGGTTTAATTTACCCACTGGCATTCATTTCATAATCACGTTAACGGTACTGATGCTGTCCTAGGCAACGTGGTAAGTAGGAACCTCTGCTTTATGTGGAAATTTGGCATACTTTCTATATGTATTTCAGTAGGTGATAAAGTACATTAATATTGTTGATGGGCTGATGAAATTTCACCTGCGGAGTTGCACCTGCACTGTTCCACTTAATTGGTACAGCTTCCTCAAGAAGTAAATGCATTTTTCCAACCAGCAATTTATTTGTTTCAATATATGCTGTTTAGAACCATCAGACAGAGCATTTAGAGGTAATACTAATTTCTGTATAATAACTGCTTAAGTCAACATTGAAAGCAGGAGATAATTATGCCAGTGTTTCTGAATCTCAGAGAGACATGATTCTTCCTCACACTGGCATGAAAAAATTCCATGTGATTTCAGGAATTTCTCAGTTATCTGACATTTCTTTTTGTTTTGATCGCATACATCCTAGCATTGAAGCTAACGCCTCAAGTAAATGAAATATTAAATATATAAATTATACATTTATAAGGAAGACAAGAATTTCTTGAGTTTTAATAGTGTATATATACAAAAGAGATGATATTTTGGACTATCCAGTATATGATTTATATACTTCAGTTCTGAGTGAAATTACTTTCCCTGGCAGGGTGCATAAGGAAAATCTTCTGTAGTGTAGATTGTTCCCACAGTGGCAAATATTAGCATGAAGTTCATCCAACATAATCCCTAAAAGATCAGTGCCTGGGAAAAGTCAAATGTCAGCTTTCCATCATCAGTGGAAAGAAACAGATGGAGTAAATCTCTGTTTTTAAATCTACCGGAATGGCTCAGGGCTCTCAACCTCAAGGAGTTACCTCAGGAGCCATCTCATCCCATCCC
The DNA here is from genome assembly GCA_032353885.1 of Nothura maculosa. Lineage (NCBI taxonomy): Eukaryota > Metazoa > Chordata > Aves > Tinamiformes > Tinamidae > Nothura > Nothura maculosa. The sequence goes on from JAUBOD010000327.1 coordinate 9,904,337, forward strand.
ATCCCCACCTGTCCCGAGGGGAGAGTCCTTGACTGCAGACCCACTTCTTCCAGGGAGACACGATTCAAACTCACATCTATGGGCTAGTTTTATGCCCAAGATGAATCAGTCTGTGGTCCAACGTGTCATTTTAGACCATTTGGCCAATGTCAAACTTACCGTTTTTGTGTAAATGTAGCCATCATGTTCTTTTATGTGTCAGTAAACTCAAGGTTTCTCAGCTATCTACTGCTCATAACACAATGAGTGTGTTATGTCCTAGTGGACCATGGACCTCAGCAAGGGAGAGAGAGTGGCTGAAAGTCCCCAAACATTAACAGTAGAAAAGGTCTTGAAGAAACTAGAGGTACCTGTCTGCTTGAATTAATTACAAAGAACACCAGAATGACTAGCTTAGGCTAGAGTTTAGAGATGGAAAAAGTTAAACAAGTTTTCTGATCTTTGAGAGAACCTGCTAAGTGGAAAATTTAATACAGAGTTTTACATGCCTCAAAATTAAAAAGAAGTTTCAGACTGATGAACACAACATGAAAAATGACCCATACAATGATGCAAGGGATCCCTTGTGACCACTCCTCTCGCTTCAACCCTTGTGAAGCACCGCTCAAGTTCCTCCTGGGGCAACTTCCACTATAATAATTTGGCTGTCCTCCAGAATACTATTGTAGTATATTAAGTTGGGCTAGATCATCTCTTCATGTTGCCAAAATCAACACATTGAAGTATATAAAAATACTTACAATTAATTTGAGGTGTCATAAACCTAAGCATATCCTGGAATGTTTCAGCACACACCTAGAAAGTGACAATTTTGTTTCTTTTAAATTTAAAGCATCTGTCAGAATCCTAAGCACAACACAAAATAGAGTACTATATTCACAAAATTTTCTGCAACAGAAACACCCTTAATAGAATGACAAAATCACTGAATTCTTGAAAAACAAACAAGTTAACATTCTCAAAATGCTCTCAGACTGACCTCTTGGTAAGGATAGGTGAAATTGCTAGAACTGAAGGTAAGAAGAATAACAGTTTGTGACATTTTAGCACTCACAGCATTAGTGGAAGCCACTAGCCCTTTCCACATGCAGGATGCAAAGAACTTAAAACAATGTTTTGGAAAGCAAGGTCTTTAATCATCTAAAAACCTAGGCTGCCACCAACACCGACACCAAAGCAGCAGCTTTGCTCCTCTCCACGTGACCTACTGTCCTCTATATTTTGTCTGATGTTCAGGTTGCAAGCAGTGATTTCTTTTTTTTCTGTTACAAAATTGAGGGCATTTATTTTGCTTTTGTAGCATGACGGAGTAAGGTGAAATCTTTTAAATACAACCAACATGAGCACCGTTTACGTCCTCCTCCTCACACCTTGGTGATCTCCCTTAAATTGGGACTAGCTGAAATTCCTATTCTAAAAACTCATATTCTGGAGATGCTCTAAGTGTGAAGTAATAACTCGAGGTTTTTTTTCCCCACTTGTTTTCACATGCTTTGCTTTTGATTCCACGCAGAAAAAGAAGAGCTACATATGGTATTAGTGACCTTACATTATCCTCGCAGACTGAAAATAAACTCTATCCTTTGTTGGTTTTAAAGCTGTTCTCCCTCAGGACATGGGGCCAATGATCCGTGCAACATATGCAGGATGGGATGGCCACATATCCAACAGGACAAGGAGATAGACAGAGCACGACAGCCTTCCTGGGCAAGGGAGGGGAAGCCAAGCCGGTCTCCGGCCCATGCTCCCATGCTGCCTGGTTTTGAAGGCCTATTTTGTGATTTTGCTTCTCCGCAAAGTTCAAGGTACCAGCCCCTTTGTGCTCTGCCTACACCTAAAGCCATCCTGGACTGCCATTAGCCAAGTGACATCTTATGACTAAGCAAGCGACAACGTTGCACCTAAAGTTGAGCCAGCTCTTTCAGAGAATTACATCTGCCATGGAGGGCAAGCAAAGACATTGGCCATGTTGCTGTTTTTACAGTGCTGACTGGGACAAACAAGTTGATCCCAGCTCCAGGAAATCCGTGTGGTTGAGCTCTGTGTTGCTCCTGTGAGGGCAGCGGCTGTACTGACCTGTGCTCTTAAGCAACTTCCCGCCCTGCTGAGCAAGGGTCCCCCACTGCTCCTTTAGGGTATTACAGCTATGTTCCTTCACTGAGCTATTCCTGTTTGTCCATCGTTTAAATTGCTTGCACAACTGTTTCCAAAACTGGAAGAAACACAGACATATTAGCAAACCAAGATGTTTAATGTGACTTGTTGCCAAAACCTTATGCGAAGGTTCAACCCATCAGATCATGCTCATATTTGTGGTGATACTGTGAGGCTGAGCAGACACTGCAGACCGCTGTGTATGTGCTGTGTATGAAGCCAGTCCTCTCCTCATGTTCCTCTCCGATCCTTGAAAACTGCTGGCATACAAGGTGTTTCCAGCTGTGATAGTTCCTCTTTGCAAATTAAAAATGCATACGCCCAATCTTGCCTTTTTTCTTCACTGTGACTCCTCCCAAACACTGCACACTAAAAAGTTTGCTGAGACTTATGTTGATCTGTACATTTCATCTGTAATTAACTGTACCTAAATATGTTCTTGATACAATTTGGGTTAATATTCTTTTTGAATATTTTAATGCATGGGAAAACAGACACATTGCTTGAAAAGCTGGTAGGTAGTAACTTAATTTGAAGTCAAATTCACATCAAGGATTTATCCTTACACGAGTGATGTCAGGGCTGAAAGTCAAGCTGAAATTCATCTAACCAAATTTCATTTATCTGAATTTTGGAAGGCAGATCTCTAGAAGTCTAGTACCCGTCTGTAGTCAGCAGAGGGAGGCATGCTCCTCAGCAAACAATTCATACTCGGGAATACATAACTTCATCACTGTGATCTTACATGTCCCAAAGCAGAGAGAAATTAGCCAGGTAATTTAGCAGAGTTATGCCTTAAAGTTAGGAAGAGTGACCGTTTTTATCATATTTCAGTCAGAAATAATCACTTCTGATCCTTCAAAAATATACAGTGGATATTCTTTTCCAAATCATGGCAGTAACTGGAATGTGCAGATGTTTGTAGAAGCTGTAATCATTTCATCTTCTCTATACATTATTCGTGACTTTCTCATTGCCTTTTACTTAAAAAAAAAAACAAAACAAGAAAGTAAAGATGTATTTGGAGACTTATGAGAGGGAATCTGGCTCTTTCCCTTTAAAAAGCAAGGCTGGTGACTTCCCTAGCAGCTCTGTTGCTAGGTTGGGTCTGTTTGGGGCTGGCTGCTGTTTGTAGTCTTGGAGCTGCTGCACTAAAAAAATCCCTACAAGCAAAGAGGTAGGAACCAAGTGCTTTCTTTTAGACCTCTTTAAATACCACTCTTTTCATGCATGAGCCAGATTTAAAAATCCACAAGCCTAAAAATTCTTTTTTTAACCTACTTTCAAAGTAATCTGCTTTTTCAAAGACAGAGAAACTTCACTTTTCTTCTGTTTTCAGCTCTATGTGCTTCAGAAACAATCTCTGGGCTGACAGAGAGCTTTATAGCTCTTACACTCAGTTGTTTATTACATCTTGAAATGCCTGCTGCAGTACTGGCTTTCAAGCAATGCTTGAAAATAGTAAAAGAAAGTGACTGTAAGAGTCTTCATCTTTTTTACAGCATTTTCCATTTGCATGTGCCTGCAAGACAAAGTGTTTACGTTTGTTATGTAAAAGTTTGATGTGAAAACGGTTTCTATACTAATAAAAATGCTGCAGATTCTTACAGGGTGTGGTATTTTTGCTGCTATATGGATCGTGTTTGATGAGACTTACATGTAGCATGGAAATGTTGCAATTTTCAGCTATATCCTCCTTGGCAGTGATGCAAGATACAGAGGGAACTGGCAATGTGGTGAATGCAAAGGTGGTTTGGGGTATAGTC
>JAUBOD010000327.1:9921372-9942494 GCA_032353885.1 Nothura maculosa
TTATCCTTCCTTGGTCTGCATAGCTTAATATACATTTAAGCTAGTTTATAGCAGTTACTCTTTATATTATCCTGTGAATGTATAACTTCCTCCTGTGCTAACAGAGACATTTTGGCAAGCAAGACTGAGAATAAATACAGGTTTAAAATTTGGGGCTGGCTACTTTTGGTTAATTCAGTCACAGGCAATTCATAGTCACCTCTCCTTTCTAAATGTTTTCTAATAATTATAATTTTGCAAGAGATTTCCATATGAAATGTGAAACAATCTAATTTTATTTTACTATCTGTAGGGAAAAGAGTGGTTCGGTGATGATGGCAAAATCTTGGCATTGCCCAATCCAATTAAACAGTCTCTTACCAGGCCTCCAATATTTTCATTGGAAGAAGACATTGAACCTGAACTTGAAACACTGTATAGAAAGGTAAGTGTATTTCACAAGTATTGTTTATGAGACCCTATATCCCATTCATCCTTCACCAGAAGCCCTGATGATCTGAAGGGCTTTCTACTAAGATCCATAAATACTGCATTGTATTCTACAATTCTGTACTCTCCTGCTTTCTGTGCTCCACTTTCTCGAGTAAAATCCGTCTATATTTTCCTGTGAAAATGATACCTAGAGAAGGATGACGAGTTCAGCCAGTAATACTGGTTAAATTTGTGTAAGTGACAGTGCAGGATGCACTTCAAGTGTGGGGGTTTCCACAGCCTCTGTGAGGCATCCTTGGATAGTTCAACGCCAAAGTTGTGCTACAGAGAGTAGCTCCTGCATTTAATACTTGTTAAGTGAAGCTGTGAAGCACTTCTAGACAGGAGCTGCTGACAGGCAGACAATCAGGGCAGAGTTATTTTCTGTAGTTTTAAGAGGTAAAATAAACAGTTGTGCATGTGCATGCTGGTTATTTTGTGCTCGTGAAACTGCTCTAAAATAAGCCTTTATGTGCACTTCACACATAGAAAGCATCTTATTTTGAACTAAATTGAACCAGTTCAAATCTTTATTCTTTTTATTTTTTACCTTAAATTTAGTAATCTGCCCTGGCAGTCATCAGTTGCAGTGTGTAGTCAGTACAGTTCAAAATTACTTTCAGTTAAAACCTTTAAACTGTGTCAGATACACAAGTGTTAATTACTGTGCTTATTAGCAACTCTTTTGTACCCTTTAAAAAACGTCACTTTTTAGAATTCAAGGTAGATTGCTCTCTTGTCATATGGAAATGTTTCTGTAGAGCTGTTGTTGACAGATTTGAATGTACCTTTTTAGCTCGTGCTGGTTACAAACAGGCAATTCTCAGGACATATCACAGATCTATGCAAGGTGCTCATACCTGACAGATACAACAAACTTAGGGTAAGGGAGCCTATGTTTCAAAAATATCGTGTTTACATGATAAGTGTCATTTAAATGCCCAAATCACTTTTGAAACAAGGACTTAAACATTACCTGCCTTTACGCCACACAGAGTCAAGACAGACCTCAAATTTTGTCACTGAAAGTTTTCACTTTGAACCTGACAGATGTGCATTTCCATGGTGTTAGAATGAGGAAGACAAGAACATATTTTCCCTTTTGTTCATCCTAAATTTTCTACAGGGAAGGCTATTCTAGAGCTGGATTGTCTATTTTAAAGCAGAGTCCTAAGAAAAAATAAACCAATTCCAACAAAGGAGGTGAAAATAGGACGGGTCGATAAGATTGAATAGTCTGAAGGTTCCATCTTCTTTTTTATCCCTTAATCCCCTTTTGCCTCAAGTAAATGAAATCCCCCTCAAAGAGGAAAATGAACTATCATATGTGGAATACTCCTGCTGGTGGTGTATCTTCCGCTGATTAATGAAACCAAGAAGTTACTGCAGAAGCCCTTATGATTTAAGACTCGGAGTTGTGTGGGTAATGCTGAATGTGTTGTTGCCTCTCACAGGTTTTCTTTCCAGGACAGTTTTCTTTGTTCTTCGAAATACACTTCATTCTTTTCTCGTTTCAGGCAATAAAAGTGACTACTGCCAATCAGTATCTTGTTGGATCTGGAGATTTTCAGGGGCCATTTCAATTGGATATTGATATTTCTGGATTAATTTTTACTCATCATCCATGTTTTAGCCGTGAACATGTGTTAGCAGCCAAGCTGGCTCAGTTATACGATCAGTATCTAGCAAGAAAGCAGAAGAATCTTACAACACTTCTCACAGACAAGGTATTTCTATTGCATTTTTATAGCTTGCTGAAATATGATGTGACAGTTGAAGGTAAACAGCTAAATTTGTGTCTTCAAAATATAGCAATGACATTTCTAATTATATGTCAGGAGAAATATTTTACCAGAAGATAAAAATTTAATTTCGGTTCTATTGCTCCATGTGCAGTGCAGGACTGCCTTTTTAAGATTAGAGAATGCTTTGATCTATTTAACATGAGCTCCACATAGGTCCTGCTCTAAAAGTGAATATAATTGGCAGAACATGATAAAACTTAGTACTCCTTATACAGAATATTCAAAATTATTTTTCAGTGAATTATAGATAAAAGACTTTACAGAATTGTGTACAGGGATTGTGGCAGGCAGAAAGATTGTATTCAAGGATGTGAGTTTTACTAAAACTAAAAATTGAGTTTTAGTTTTAGTTGTTGGTTAAGAATAATAATAAAAAAGTTTATTTCCACTAATATATAGAGATACTGATAGCCCATTTCTACATTTGTCAGAGATGCTGTGTTTTAAATTCTCTTACCTGCAGCAGCCCTTTCTGATCCTGCCTTTTAGGCTTTAGGCTGATCCTGCCTTTTAGGAGCCTTTGCAGGCTCCTTATTTATGCTGATTGCTGAGCTTTCTGAATAACACCTAGATAAGCCCTGGCCCCTTGTTCAGATCCAGCAGAGCAAAATAAGTCAGTGCTTCTCTCACATGTTGAATGTTAAAATCTAATCTTAAAGAACCAGCAAGACTCACAGACTTGGCAAAACCATGACTCTGTAAATAAAGGACGGAGACAATTTGATGTTTTCTATTATGTAGTAACTGTCCAGTTCTTGTATAGATGCAGTGCACATGATGCCCCATAACTATGACCATCTGTTAATTGTTCATTTAAGCTTCATGCTCTGAGGAATGCCGTGCAATGTAGTATAGAGGGTGGTGATGCTGCTGCTCCTAAGCCTGTAGCACAACAGAGCATACCTGAATACAAAATGGAAATCAGGTGAGTTCAGAATCATTACATTGCTGCTTTTTAAAAATGCCTGTGTTTTTTTATTGTTTGTTTGTTTTTCCTTTCTGTGCTGGTACAGAATGTAAATACATGCTGAGATTTTAAATTTAATTGTAAATTGTTGAAGTCAAAACTAAAAAAATCCATTTAGATGGTATTTTGAGGGCTTAAGAATTCTTACTTGTTACTTGAGTGAAACACAATGAAGAAAATGTAACTTAGAAATCTTTCTGCAGAAGTTTTTTAATATGATTACTTATTGATTACTTAGTAATTATTTACTTTGCATTTTGTGCAATTCAAATTAAGCTGAAGTTTGAGTGAACATCACTAGGAAGCCTAAAGCTCACACAACAATGCAAGTGGCAATTTTTGAAGAGGCAAGGAAGCTAATTTTTCCCTTCTTCCTTTTGCTTGTTACACAAGGCATTGATACCAAAACAGAGGGTTTTTGATTCATTTCCTCGTTCTTAGGCATGCCAATCATGTTTTTGCCAATGGTTTAGTATATGAAATGGAAGAATTTTGGTTTACAAGAATGCATTTATTCTTCTTGGACTATGAATGGATAGTAAAAATATATTCTTCTGTTTTGGCTTGCTCGTGAAACTTGGTATTGATTTGGTGAATGTATAGTGTTGAACTGTAAGTAGTATGATAGAAAGTTTGTTTGGAGATATATGCTGAGCAGCCATTTAAATAGTAGATACTTAATAAAAAGAATTTATCAATATTCAAAGATATGTAATACTATATTGCATTTAAATAAACAGAGATCTGAATAGAAGTAGAGACTTTCCTGAATAATGTTTAGAATAGTATAACAATTCCAATTTCTTTTTATCACAAGTCTACTCTCAGCCTTAGAACCTACTTTTTTTTTTTTTTCCTCCCATAGAAGAGGAGCTTTTTGCTTTTAGGGTAGGAGAGGGGGAATAGGGTAATGTGGGGTTTTTTTGTTTGTGTTGTGTGGGGGAAGGTTTTCCTTGTTTGTGTGTTTGTTTTTTCCTTCTCCCAATGTGCCTGCTGGAGGAAGTAGAGCAGGAGGTTTGCAGTTACTATCCAGGACCTAAGTTAGAGGAGCCCTTCCCAGAAGGGGAGGCATGGGCTTTAGCAATGAGAAGCCTCACTGTGGGAGGGAGGGTCTTAGATTTTGGAACCAGCTCTGAGATGTACTTTATAGTTTAATTAGATAAAATGTTCCTTCTGGATAACTAATTTTTCTAGGCCTTGAGTGTTTTAGTTTAGTGTCACAGCATTATGAATCAGAAGAAACTCAATTGAAATCCATGAGATCACAGTGTTGCATAAGTAATATGAGATGATTTTGGCTGGAATTACTCTAGGGCTTTTCATATCTGTAATTCTTTTTGAATCCAACTCTGTTGTTGGCAACTGTTGTGCATGCTTAGAGAGGCTCAGGATTTTTTTTATTGCTCTGGTATCCAATCTTTTGGAGTACTGTATTGGTAAAAACATCTGACCTACCCTCTTCTAATATTACAGTCCCCTCATGATTAATGTAGCCCACTCATAAGGAACTAATTTTCACAAGATGAGAAAAAGCACGGCATGGAAAATCACCTTTCTCATTCCTGCCTCCAGTATCAAAGTACCTGTGTGCTCTTTACAGTCTGTACAGCAGAACTGTCGCTTACCATCAGTTTGAGAGAAGAATGAAATTTGAATGCAGAAAAGTTGAAAATCAGCAGTTTCTGCACTTTTGTGCTCATGTGCTGAAGGGGAAACCAGTACCTGTGGACTTCAGATTTAGGGCTCTTGTGGCTGATATGTTTTATCAGAAATGGTTCTTTCAGATGTTCAGGTCTTTACTCCAACCAAAATACATTAGATAAGTTATTGTCAGTCTGTACCTGTGTCTGCTCTAACTTTCTGTATTTGACACAGAAGAAAAGATTCCAAATCTGTATGGGTAAGTACTATTCAAGCTGCTAGCTAACCCAGTGGTGAAGTTGCTCATTGTACTTTTCAGGAAGTCTGTTTAGTCTTTGCTTCGACGTCACTTGTGCTTTTAAAGAGTATACAGGTTTTGCTTCTCAGACCTTTAACTCAGCCTCACTCTCTTTCATGTTCTTTGAATATTACAATTATTAATATTTCAAATTGCCTCATTTTTTAATCATACTATTTTTCCTGGACATCTTTAGCTGCTAAGAGGAAGCAAATGCTTGGGCTGCATAATCCTTTGCATTATTTACAAGTGTGTGTTGGTGATTAAAGGTACTAATGAGTGTCTCTCTTGCATACAAATCAAAAGGTGAAAATGCTTCTAAAGATGAAATAACCATTCTGAAGACAAAGAGAAGCCTTGTTAATTTTGTTTGCGTTTGAAATCTTGCAGAGCTATGTGATACTTGAATTACTTCATAGCAAAGGGATAGTTGTTGTGGGATACTCTAACTGTGTTAGGCCAAAAGAATCTCTGCAAGTCCTTTTTGCTAATTTTAAAGCATATTTAGTGATATGATTGCTAATAAGCATAACTTCATAGCAGCAGTGTAAGGTTTGCTGGGCTGTTGTTCACATGCATTGATTCCTAAAACATTTTTAATGATGTACAGCTGTAGTAAATACCTCAGAAAATTTGAGATTTCTAGGAACTAACTGTAATTGAAGACAGATTATCCACAATGCCAGAGACTAGAGTACAGATACTGAAGACAATCAAATCCCATCACTTTCATACTTGAGTTTTATGCTCCTTGGATTTATACCACTGGATTTATAGCCATCAGTCAAATTGGAAACCACATGGCTGTCTCTCAGTATTTCAGATTTTCACTGTTATTCCACTGAGTTATATAACTCTGGTTTTGAACGTGTGTATATATTTCTAGGCAAACAAGAAGACTTCGTGATGCTGAACAAGAAAAAGATAGAACGTTGCTTAAGGCCATTATAAAAGTTTGGAAAGAAATGAAATCCCTCCGTGACTTTCAGAAGTTTACTAACACACCCATGAAACTTTATTTGAGAAAGTAAGTTTTGATAACATGTTTCATGTTTCATTTGCCAGGAATTTTAATAGCATCAGTCAAATCTGGGAACTGACAACTCTAATGTGAAGTGTGCAAAGATAAAGATTTGACTGATAACTGGCACCAGTTGAGCCTGCCACTGTTCCTTGTGATTTTGAGAGAGTAAGGAAGGTTAAGATAACAAGTAACTACTGTAACAGAAGAGAACTAGGAAGGGATACTAAGTAAAGGAAAAAATCCTTATTTTCATTTTGAATGACAGCTACCTACCATCAACTCTGTTAGTGTATCTGTATTGTTAACTATCTACAGAACACACTTTGGGTATGATGAAATCATCTCATAGAGAATGAAGTTATATGTTATGAACTTAACTGCAGACTTTTTTATGTTAGTTCATGTAGCATATTCATGTAATTTTTTTGAAGGGAAGAGGTTGATCAGAGATTAGATGAGAAAGCATATGAAGCAGAGATTCAGGACGAGATAAATGAATTATTAGAAGAATATAGAGAAGAATATGAAAAGAAAATGGAAGAATATAAAGCTGAGCTGCAGGAGTGGAAATCCTGGAAGAAAGCACAGGTTTGTTTAAAATCTTTAATTTTTACAAAATTTTACATTATTATTAAATGTCTTCCAACTTTGATTTGCTTGTATAGAAATAACTTAAATATCAGTACAGTCATACAAATATGCTTTGATGTATTTATATTTCTTCAGATGCATTCTGTTTACCTAGGATTTGTTAGTAAATTAATTGTTAATTATAACATTAAAATGTCAAAGATTTTGGAGAGTAGTTGCCTCCCTGGTATTGGTTTTCAGCACCCGAGCAGATTTTTTTTCTTTTAATTAGTTTGCTGCATTCATGTTAAATTCATTTCCTTGTGACAAGGCAGAACATACGGATAAAATTTGTTTCTTTTGTGAGCGGCGAAGCAAAATACTACAGGATATTTTTAATGAGCAGTCAGTCACTGTGTCATCTCACATGAATTTCTATTCATGAATGTCTCAAAACTTAAAAAGGCAATTAATCTACCAGCCTTTTACCCCTGAAAGACTTTATTAATACTTGTCTGTACTGCATTTAAAGTCTCAGTTATGCTTTGAAAGGTGTTGACACAGAGCAGCTGAACCAAATACTGAAGCAGGAGGATATTTGCTCGTTGCAGTATTTGAAGTGAAGCCTGTGGCAGTGCCAGCAAAACCACGAAGCTGTTTTTTTCACAGTCCTGTGCAATTGTGCCACATTCCTCAGCGTGGCAGTGATTGTCCTTTCCTCAAGTACATGCAGGATCCATGGAAGACACTTGCCATGTCTGAGGGAAGTTGGCATGCGGGTGCTGGAAGTGCCTTCAGGTGGCACATGACACATTAGTTGATTTGTCTATCAGTTGATTTGTAAGATGAGATAAATAAATGGAGGCCTTAAAATGAGAGCATTCAGTTTGGGGTATTATTGCTAATGAGACCAGTTCTGCCTCTAGCCCATGCACATTCACGAATGCTCGATAAAAGAAATTCAGGTAGAACATTATTTTTTACATGTAGAAGTCCAAGAAGAAAAAGAAGAAAAAAGATCTTCGAGAAGAAGAAGAATCCATAGATGAGTCTGATCTTGGTGAGGAACCAGTAAAACCCGTCCCACCAAAGATGGTGAATAGTCTGGAAATAGAGCAACAAGTCAGAGAAAAAGCTGACAGCTTCAGAAGGAAACCTGGAGAACCTGTTTTAATTCCTGAGCTAGTCCTGTCAGGAAGCATAACACCAAGTGAGCTTTGTCCTCGGTAAGATACATGGTGGCCTGCAAAAATAGTTTGCTGTAATGCATGCTTTCATATTGAATTTCTGTTATTGTTTTTTTATACAACTTCAGAAGTCCGTGGTAATCATTCAGTTTAACCTCATAACTAGAACATTAAGCTTCCCAAAGATGATATATTTTAAGTTACATATAACTTGATTGTACTGGGTTTGGATTGGACTTGGAGGATGAATAGACTCTCATTAAACCTTCCTGTTTTCCAAGCACGTGCATGGAACAGTGTTATATGTAAAGAAATTGTTTTCAGGATAGACTAGCTTACTTTTGGCAATAGCAGTCTCAGTAGCTAGTCCTTTACACCAAGTCTCTGGTGTAATCAACAACGAAAGGAAAAATAGGGAATCATGTAGTTACTGACCAGAGATTTTACTGTGTGTAAGAAATTTACTTGTTTGTGTTACTTTCTGCTTTCCACATTTACGCACACAATTTTACATGTATCTCCAAGGTTTTGTTCATTTAAAAAGTGCTCTGTATCCTATTGATTCAACAAATAGCCTCATCAAAGGCTATATCTACTAGATATGACTAAAAATTCTAAAATCTTAACTGAATTTTGTGTTAGTTGTGCTTTTGAGGAAGGCAATAGGAGATTTTTTTTCCGTAAATAACTCCTTTAAATGGAGGTGTGTTTGGTGAAGCTAAAATTTGACATCTTCATTTTAAAATTACTTCATTTCAATTCATGAAATGAAGAGCTGTTAAATATTAGGTTTTAAGTCTCTGTTGTGTAATGACAATTTTGAAAGTATCTCTATATATTTGCTTGACTTCTGTTCTCTTTCAATGATCAGATTCTCATTTAAAATAACTGAAGAATAAAATTATTACTAAAAATGATATAACAACTCGTTTGACATATTTACAGGGCTGAGGTTTTGCGACGAGAAGATGTGAAGAAACGCTCATCCTTTATAAAAGTCCTTTTCAATTCCAAAGAAGTATCAAGGACTGTTACCCGACCAATAAGTTCAGACTTCAGAGTTCATTTTGGACAGATTTTCAATTTACAAATATTCAATTGGCCAGAGAGTTTGAAACTACAGGTAGATAATGATTTATCATAGTAGGTTTTAATATGAAATGTAATGCCTCCTGTGTTGCTTGCGTTTTCTTTGTGGTACTGTTTGGAATTAATAAATTATGGTTAAATATGGGGAAAAGTATTAAATATTCAAAGCATGTCATTGAATATATTTGTGGATTGGCCGCTTAATTTTAGAAAAGCTGTGATTAATACTGCAGATAAATGTGCCACAACACTGTGCTGTAGTGGCCACATAGCAGTAAAATAACAAACATTTGTAGCAATCTCAATTATTGCAATGTAGATCAAGTTATATGCAGTTAAGCTGAATACAAAAGCACTCTAAATTTGAATTAGTGACTGAGTGACATGAATTGATCACAGAGCCAGCAGGATGTATTTTTCAGAGGAATGGCTGGTGCTGTTAGGTAATTCAGTGCTAGTAGTTCAGAGGAGGGAGCACTACCCTCTGCTGTGTGTTGCACAAATGGCAAGAGGTACACAATAGTGCTGCTGCAGTCTATGGTATTCACTGGCATTTCTTACTGTCTACTTGAATTTAAAACATCTCAGTGGGAATAGGAAGAAAAAGGGCCTTTTTGCTGATTTTTACCTTTACTCATATCAGTACATCCCCAAACCTGGCCAGGGAGGAGGAAAGCAGCCTGCAGGAGTGGATGCCTCACCCCTTTACTGTATGGGTGGCTTCCTGAGGCAAAACCCCTGCAGTATCTCCACCCATGCCAGGGCCTCTGCCATGAGCGCCTTAGTGAGCATCATATATTGTGATGATACTCATTAAGCTCTAGGGGCTTTTTATACTGTTCTTATGTGCATTAGACAGATGAGGAGTGTATACTTCTAAAAGTATTCAGACTGAGATTGCTGTTGGCAATTGAAATGTCTGGTAATTCTATATTTTCAAATGTATTTATTTCTAAATATGCAATTCATTCATGATACAATTGTTTTAATTTTGAAACAGTCATGAAACATTCTATCTGAATATCTTAATATATGCTTTTAGTTTTTTTATTGTGAAAAATTTAAGGTTTTTACTATATCATGACCGCTTTTTTCTAGATATATGAAACAACAGGCATTAGCAGCACAACCCTGTTGGCTGAAGTGTTCATCCCTGTCCCTGAGACTACTGTTCTGACAGGCAGTGCTCCTTTAGAAGAAATAGAATTCAGCAGCAATCAGCGTGTGGTGTTGGACCACGAAGGAGTTGGCAGCGGTAGGATCTCTGAGTGTTCCTCAGTTCAATGCTTCAGTGTTTCTCAATTTCCCTCAAATCATGTGAAAGTAATAGCCTGGTCTGAGTTTTAGAGTAAATTCCATTAAGAGCATTTACAGCTTCTATAACTAAATCGTAAAATAGTTATTGTTCTTATTATGATTCTTAAAATTTGCTTTGGATTTTTTGTCTTCCTCTTACTAATTTTAATCTGTATGAAATAATAATGAGTGTGGTTATTTCTTGGCTTAATATTATTAACGAGCCTCTACTGGCTATAGAAGTTTTCTTACTATTTAAGTAGTCAAACCTCTGGCACAGAAGTGCCAGCAGATGGTAGTAATCAGCATAGCTCCACTGATTTAATGTTTTAAACCAGCTGAAGAACTGCTGTAAAAGTACCTAGGCAGACAAATTCTTGGTCTTCATATTTGCTTTGATGGCTTCTTGGTAAAATGCTTTATCTCAGGGACTACAAACCAGAAGGCTAAGATAACGAAGAGGTCAAAAACAGTGGCATAATAATGATGTGTATTAACAAAAAGCTTAAATAGTAAACTTCTATAATAAACTACATCAAGAGATGACTGACTTGCATGCATTTGCAGTACATGAAATGTATAGATAAAAATAGAGCGAAAGAACAGAAAGAAATGTGGAGAAAATTGGCATCAAAGAAAATGTATCATGGCAGATGTGCGTTTAAAAATCATTGAGCATCATGGGCATATATGGGATTGTGTGTCAGATCTTTGGGATTGTCTTGACAATCATGACTAATGTTTTTTGACTCTAAATTTCTCTTGCATTAATAACAACATCAGACTGGATGTGAAAATTACAGAAAAGCTTATCAGATATGTTCCCAAAAACAATGTGCATCTCTAGAGGCATGGGGAAAAAAAACGTTTAATTCATCATTAGAGAGAGAAATACAGTTACAAGAGAGGATGTTTATGAAGCGTAGCCTTTTCTCCCAGTCCAAACTGGAAACCTTTATCCAGATGGAATGGAACCTTCCAGTCCCTTTGCAGAGGAGTCTTCACCTGTAACATACAGCAATATCAAGCCATTTCACATCCCCCTCCTTAACTAAGGGCTCAGGTTTTCTCACTGAGTATTTTCAAGAATTAATGTTTTTAAAGAAGTTCTGGTGTTATGTGTTTAAATGCTTCAATATGTTACCTTGCTTTTCTTTTGTGATAGGTGTGTCATTTTCCTTTGAAGCTGATGGAAGCAACAAAATGACTTTAATGACCTCTGGGAAGGTATCCAATAGTGTCTCTTGGGCGGTTGGAGAAAAGGGAGTCCCCTTAATTCCTCCAGTTGCTCAGCAAAATACAGGAATTGCAAGGTAATGTTATACAAATCTTCAACATTTCCAGGAAAAATGATTATTTAAGAGTATTTAAAGAATAGATGACCTTCCTAATCTAGAATCATCATGCATTTTTATCCCCCTAGGTTTAGAAACTTTTTCCTTGGCACTGTAACCCTCTGCAGATATCACAGGATATACGTCTTTTGGTCAATAGATTTTTGCCAGCATTTTCATCTTTTATTATGAGATTCATAGAAAATGATAAAAGCTGAAGAAAACACAAGCTAGTTAATTAGTTTTTATGATACTTTTTTTTAATCCTCTCTGTTTTCTTAAGAACAGAAGTTCCAGTATCTAAGCTGCATGAAGGGAGGCTATTGGGATACATGCTTTTAAACAGCATTCCTACAGTTAATGATTACAAATACCCAGGAGAAACTGTAGGTGTCCTTGTGGTGGGAGTTCGGGGGAGGAGGGTGATATTTTTGATATTTGTGAGTTAATCAGTGAAAAACTCGTACCTGGCATTTAATTCTGAGACAATGCTCATGATTTTCTTTCACTAGAAATCTGTTAAACAGCAGAAATTAATCAATTAGTCCCTTCCGAACAATATAATTTACCCTTTGTCTGCAATTTAGGCATGGTGGATACTTTGTCCATTTTATTACTATTGTATTATTTCTAGGAAAGTTAAAGACATGAAATATAAATTGGATCTTGTAGTAACCTTGGTGAACTTCATTATAAAGCCTTTAAGGTTTCCTGTGCTTCCTAATACTGAGCAAGTATTTCTACCACTTGATGGATACTCTCAGATCTCTTATATTTATTGAGAGAACAGATACTGGATTTCAAATAATTGTTACTATTTTTGACCTCAGCTGTATCCATTCTTAGGCACCCACTCTTATGCCTAAGTAGAATATGAGTAATGTGCCAATTTCATTGAGACTAGAATAGTATGAGATTAAAAAGCAGATTTATTTACATAAATATATTCAGAAAAGCTGACTTTAAACTCATCAAACTTATGTCACACTAGGCTCTCACTATAGTCAGTGGAAAAGTGGGCAACTCCAGAAGAAATCTTCTTAGAATTCTTAGAATTTTTTTTTAATTTCCTGGGTTTTTTGTTTTTTTTTTTTTTTAATAAATGGAGAACAAAAATTCAAATTAACATCCCTAATAAAGTACGAACATTTAAAGTCTACTACTGCAGTCAAGGCTCTGACAAATAAATTGGAGATGAGCTCTCTAGGACCAGGGTATTTAAGAGACCCCTCCATGAGCTTCTAGCACATCTATCTCAACCTTTTTAAGTCTAGGCATTTCAAGCTTAGCATACAGAGACTATCTTTAAAATACATCCTCATGCTTTTTAATGATACACCCAGTCAGTGGCTCCCTTTTGCTGAGACTTGCAGAAATGGATGCCAACTGTAAATCTGGGAAGTTTTTTTTTTAAGTGTAGCTTGTTAAAACTTTTGCATTAAATTGCCTTATAACATGAAAATTGAAATAAGAAAGATTTTCTTTCTCGTAGCCAGCAACTTGGAATTGTGTAATTATATCCTGAATCTTCATATCAATAAACTCATTTGTCATAGAAAAATTGCAAGAACATATTTTCTGACTATAAGAATGTGGTCAAATATTGTGCTTTGGTCATGAGTGCAGTTGGAAAAAGCCATGGGAGAGATGGTACCAAGTTCCCTTCTACCTAGTTCCTTGTATTTCCTCCTCGTTTCCCTTTACACCTCATCACTCCTTCAGCTGCACAGTTGCAAATATGGGGGAAATTGTGTTATAAACAAAATCACAAAAATTACAAAGGTTTAAAGAAGCTAACTTCTCTACTACAGCTTTTGTTTGGAGAGGTTTTTTTTTTACTTTCAATCATCTAAATGGGCTCTTTTACAGTGTTTTCCCAAAAAGAATGGTGGTGTTTTAACTGAAAGGGCAAAAATGATATAGAGGTGGGATCATTGGACAGAGTCTGCCTGCAGTGTTCCCAAGAGGAAAAACATTCCTACATTTGGCATGGGGGAATTTACTAGTCCAGTTGTGACACCTTTATCCCCTGTCCCCTTTTTTTCCCCTTATTGCAAGGATGTTTCAATTTCAGATAAAATCATCTGGTATCAATTGTGTCTTTGCAGTGCTTTAAAAAATATTGATGCAATTGCATCCATTGGCACGTCAGGCTTAACTGACATGAAGAAACTAGCTAAATGGGCAGCAGAAACAAAACTCGATCCAAATGACCCAAATAATGCAGCCCTGATGCAGCTGATTACGGTAAGTGGCTTTTGCAGAGCTGTACGGCTAGAAATAAAGATTTATTAATCCGGTAGTATTCCAGTGATGCCAAACTGATATCATGGATTAGTCAAATGGATTAAGATATAAAATTAAAAAAATGAATTCTATGTTTCTTTAGATGGCACATACTTGTGTACTTGAATGGTGTTAAAAAGGTAATTGTTCGTTAGCAGGAGGTGCATGAAGAGATTTAGTGTATTGTGAAAGTTAGAAACTTCCTAAACATTGGCAGGAGGAGCTATTTATCCAGCTGAAGTTATGCAAGTGAGTCACTTTTACAGGACAGCTTCCTAGATTACTCTTTATAATATTTCCACTTTTAAATATTTTATTTATTTAAAAAGGAAGTATAATTTTAGTATTACTTTAGGTTATTATGCCGTTTGCTCAACAAAAACATGCTTTTAAATATAGAATGTTTCAGTCTCAGTTCAATCCATCTCAAATGCATTTGCTTAAAATGAACATCCTTGCCATATATGTTTGAGTCTTACAAAAGTATATTATTGACCTTTCTTATTCAGTATCAAAATGCTAATAGCTATTTGTCTAACTTAGGTTGCCACTAGTGGAGAGGCACGTGTTCCTGATTTCTTCAGACTGGAACAGTTGCAGCAGGAATTTAATTTTGTTACTGACGAGGAACTTGATAGATCAAAGAGATTCCGACTCCTGCAGCTCAGAAATGCAGAGGTGGCCGAGTTCCGAAATTATAAGGAAGTCCCTTTGCATGAACGAGAAATCAGTGAGAAAATATTCCAGGTAAAATGGTATCTGGAATTATTTGCAGTATATTTTCCGGTAAAATGTCCTTTTTTTAGTTTTAATAACAATAAAACTTGACGTGCAGCATAGACATTTGGTCCCTTAAACAATGTATAGCTGTGCTCATACGGAAAAGAAAATGAGAATCCTATTCCTTCTGTCTTGCGCTTTTATCTTAATGTAAGTCAACTTTAAATTTTCCCTAATTTAAGACATTTTTTTCTTAAATGTCTCAAAATTCTTTGAATAAAAGTTGCATCTGTCAGTACAGCTTTCAGTGTAGTTCTGAGATCCGCCAGAAGACTGACTAAAACACGGAAAGCTACTTCTTCACTAAAATTTTCTCCATGAACTGAGTCTTTCTCCTAAATATTTCTCTTGTGGGGTAACAAATATTGTTATCGGTCCATCAATTAAGCTTCCTAAACTGTTACCAAACCTTAGGCAAAGCAGAATCTCGCCTACTAGATGATTAAAGTGTTTTTATTTTCTTATTTCATATAACCAAAGATTTTGTCGTGCTATAAAAATCTCTTCATTTCTTGACTATCTTGTAAAAATAGTTCAACAAATTTCTCACTGGCAGAGTTGTACAGTGTTTAGACTCTCTGAAAACTAGTTCTATACTTTAAAACACAGTACAAAGTTCAAGCCACCTGTGAGGAGTATATCACTTCTGTATATAGAAGTGTATATAAAAGCAATGCCATTGCTATATACATTAGTACTAAGAACAGCCTTCTATATTTCTGACACCTCTTTTGATTTACTCTGATCTATATGTTAATGAAATATGTACTATTTGTCTTGTATAGAATAAATACTGTACGTTTATCAAATCACAAATTTCAGTAAATATCTTTAGGACTATGAGAAGAGACTACGTGAGAGGGATGTGGTTGACAGCAAACGTTACCTAGATGCCCGCAGAGCAGTTGTTGCCAACTACCTGCAGAAGGTAAGCTGCAAAAAATGTGCAGCCATATTTCTTTTAAGCCATACTCTGCTCGAATATATCTTTTTCCCTACATAGTAAGAACTGATTCATCTCTAAGCATGACCTGAAGATGTCTCCAAAATTCCAAGTTAGTCTTGAAACAGGTTTAGTTATATCAGTCATACTTAAACCTCTGGTTGTTTCATGTGCTTGTAAAAGGTGCAATACACAGAATGAGCAAACATTCAGGTATTCATTCATTTTTCTTTCTCTTCATTTTCCTTCTTGAAAGCTGTCATGCTAAAAACTTGCATTATTTCCGGGAGAAATAACGTAACCATTTAATGCAATGCAGAGACTATATCCTGTCCTGCTCCTGCCACAAAAGGCAGAGGAGCTGTGTTCCATCATGTTACCTTCATTAGCGGATTAGAGTATCATCATCTTCCCTTTATCATGACTTTTTCTCTCTCTCTCTCTCTCTTTTTTTTTTTTTTTTGTCTGCTCTTCTGGTACAGGTTTTGTTCTCTTACAGTGACTTTTTTTTATCCTTATATAAATAGATTTGAGGAAATACTAGTCATATATCCAGGTAAGGTCCGCAATTTCAGAGTGCTTTGGAAAAGGAGGAAGTGAAAAAGCATGACTGGGGATTTACCAATATTGGAAAGACTGAAAGGTGAAATAAATCCTAGCCAGCTGGCAAAACTGTTAAGATTAATATGAGGATAAAATTGATTTGATATGAGATGGAATACATTGTGTATTAGAAATACTGCTTCATAACAGAATCAAAGACAATAGAGAGTGATTAAATCTTCCAGATAAGTCCAGGAAAATGCCAAAGCTGACATTTAATATGGTAGTATTAAAAGTTGTTTTTAATAAAGCTTTCAAGTCTGTGAGACTCTTATACTTTGCATGGTTTCAAAGTGTGTACTTAAAATGCTGTTTATGGTATTTGAGGAATATTAGAACAGTGTTACAGAGAAACACACGTATACATATATTCATCAGTCTTTCAGCTGAAATAGAAGTAGTCTTTAAAAATAACGTGGATATTTTATACTTTCCTAAATTGTCAAGTATGCTTAAAAATTAGATTAGTTCCTATCAGATCTGAAATTCAGGCCACTCCGAAATAGGATCTTTTTTAGGCTTATCATTTCACTCACAAAGATTATGAAAATAATTAAAGAGAAGATATATTATAGAAAATTACTGTTATGACACAAATCTAACTTAGAGCGTTATGTAAAACCATTATTAGATTTATTTGTGAGGAAAAAAAAATGATTTAAGTCATCACTCTTTCAGTCTTCCTCAACATAATTTTTCAAAGACGGGCAAAGACTTTCAGCTGTGTGCTTTAGTCTATCACTGAAGCATAGAAATGAGAGGAATTGAAAATTTAAAAAATACCTTTATTGGAAATCACAATATTTGTGAAATATGACTTACTGACTGTCATGAAGTCCAAACAGCTTTATTCCCCATAATTAATACTGTATAGATTGCCTCACAGCCTTTTCTGTAGCTATAATTAGGTGCCCCAAAAGGATCTTTTCAATGTCATTTATTTTTTTGATTGTAATCATGAGCTCTTTAATTTTTTTCTGCAATAAGCTAGAGCTTCATTTTCTGATTGCATAATTTGATGTATTCCTACATTTGAGTATCTAGAGTGACTACAGAGAAAACATTGTACTTGCAAAATAAGTTGATGTTATGCCATGAAACAATATCTGTCGTAAAGAAAATTTTCCTTACTATGAATCTTTTAAAAATAGAGAAAAGAATTAATATATACTGGGGTTTTGTTGTTGTTATTGTCCTTCATTTTTGGTAGACACATTGCAAGTACTTGCAGTAGTTCTTGTATTAAAAGCATATGTTTTATCTCTCCCCTGCCATCCCCAGGTCCGAGAATCAGTAATAAACCGTTTCCTAGTAGCAAAACACCATTTCCTCCTCTCTGACCTGGTCAATGAAGAGGAGATCCCCAGTCTGGGGTAAGGAAGCTATCTGTATTGATTCTAAATCAAAGTAATTAATTTAAAAGCTATTTTTTCCTTCAAAGTATAGCAAGACGTCTAACTTTTTAATATTATTCTATATATAATATAGTCTATAGTTTTCTAAGCACTGTCTACACCTTTGAGCGTGGAAATAAAAATGTATATCAAAACTTTATCTCTGGCAGAAATAATGTGCTAGTGTGTAAATATGGTTTAGCCTGATGCAGTGCATTAGGATGTGCTCTGATAAGCTGAGCAGAGCCCTGGGTGCTGCTCGATTGAATGACTCCAGATATCACACAGGTGCCAGAGGTAGCAACACCAGTGGTCCTACAGGTGATGCTGTCTTTGATGCATGTAGGTGATGCTGTCTAAGCCTTGCACGTATGTGGAATATATACTTATCAAGGGTTTGGTTTACTTTGATATATTTCTGTATGCTGTTGCTGGACATCTTCATACTGTTTACTTTCAGAAATGCTCAAAAATATCTTTTTTTTCTTGTCAGATTATTACTTATTTTGTTTTTTTTTTTATTTATCGTTTGTTATCATTTATTTATTAGTTTTTATGCATCACCTTTGCATTTTTATTTGAAATTTTCATACTTGTGGATTCTGACATTTCTGCATTACCACAGCCTAGATGGTTTGTTCTTAATATTTGCTGAAAAACTGTAAAGTAAATATGTCACTTTCTTGTAGAAGTCGCTTCTGTTCACTAGAAGTGTTACACCCTAAAGTATGTCCCAAGCCTTGAGAGTCGACAGAATAAATCTAAACAGTCCCATCTGCTGGAGAAACAGAGACTTGCTCTCTTCCTGTTCTTTTTTTTTCATATTTTCAGATTACAGAATTAAAAAAAAATCTAAATGAGACTATAATAAGCTTTTGAAGTTCTTTTAAATTCAATGCTTTCTCAATATTTTATCATGAATGCCAATTCAAGTTGGTACTATTTGCTAGTCAGCTTAGTAGTTTTAAGATATAGGTAGTATCATATTTTTAAAGTAGTTACTATTTCAGTAGCTCACAGTTCTTTATTATTTTAATAACAATTCAATTTTCTCATATGACAAAATACTGCCATTGACTATGAGTTTCTTTGTAAATATTAGAATGTGCTTTGTCATTTTTTAAGTTAACAACAATGATGTGCAAAAAACACCTCTGTTTTATATTGTTTTCCTTTGCTTTTTCCTTTGCTTCTGCTTTGCCTTGGGTTATAAGTTCTGAGGGTCCGGGGTATGTTGTGCCATATTAATTATGTTTCCTTTCTGTAGCCTGTTGTTTGCTGTAGCTGTGAAATTAGATTTTTTAGTATATTTCTTACTGGTCATCATCTGCTAGATACCTGGTTTATCATGTGGTAGTTTTGATCTCTGGAATTTGTCTCGTATTTTACCTAGATTTGGAGAAAAAGATTGTTTTTGCATATTTGAGTTAGAATCTATTTAATATAATACACAGCTGGGTTGTGTGTTAATCAATTAAAGCAGTCAGACATTTCATAGTTCTGCATAGCATTAAGAAGTGTATGTATTTCCCTTTTTTGTTATTAGTGCATAGTTTGCATATGTGTAATGGAAGCACTTTAATTTTGGATCCTCTGCAAAAATGGCTAAATCCTTGGTGTTTTTTTTTTTTTTTTTTTTTTACAATTATTAGAATTTTTGGACTCGGCATTTTCAAATTGGCAGAGCCAAAACGACCACTAAAGCCAAGAAGAAAGGAAAGGAAGAAGGTGACAGCACAAAATTTATCAGATGGAGACATAAAACTGTTAGTAAACATCATTAGAGCTTATGATATTCCAGTGAGAAAAGCAGTGAGGTATGTTTAAATGCCTGTTTTCAATAAGTATTTATCTTTTTTTTCAGATTTATATTCCAGTTTCAACTGTTTTGGGAAAACCTGAAATAACTAATACTGAAATTCAATGTCATGTTTTGATCCCTGTGATGAAAGCATATATACATTTATGTTGTTGTTTATTATTCAAGTACTGTTATTTTGTAAACTTACATTGATCATTTTTCAATACCTGCTAAATTCCAGAAATATTTTTCAAAAAATTATATTCATCTACCTGAGGAAAAAGCTAATTGGAAACTAGCTTACTGCTTTGACAGCTTTATAAGGCAGGTGATAGTAGATGAATTATACTTGAAAAATCTGTTAGCATTCTCCTTCATGAGCTGTTTGTTTAAAACAAATTGATTACTAAGACTATTTGGACTGACTGATTTTAAATGTGGTCATTACCTTCAGGTGTGTTAAGGAAATGCCTGCACTGCAAGATGCTGTGTCATGGAGAGATGCTAAGTTTCTTCTGAACAAACTGGTTCAGTTTCACTAGCAATGTATTAGCACAGCACTCTTCCTTTCCTGAAAACCAGCGTACATTGCTTCAAACACAGTTATTTTCAGGCAAACTGATTTTTTTGTGCATACAGAATTGAGCCCCTTCTACTCTTTTATCTACTCACTGTAACAAAGATTCCATTTCATTTTTGTAAATAAGTTCACACTGAGAAACAAGCAATTCATGGTAGAAACATCTTGATGAAAAGGGAAACAAGATGAAAGCTTCAATTCATTGTCAGTATTGCAAAAATAACTCAAAACTGTGCCAATCCTTATTGCACTGTACCATGTCTTATTTCTTTCTATCTGCTTTCTCAGTTTGAAAATAATACTCTTTTATAATCTCTACTTTGTTATATGTAACAAAAACATTGTGATAAGTTTGTAAAAGTACCTATAATTTCTTCCCTTCCCCCTCCCCCCCCCCACCATGGACTGCTGACTGTATAATATTATATGGGTTTATTTTTGTCATAGAGGCCTTTCACAGATACCATGAAGTCCACACAGTTTAGGAATGATGTGGGGATTTGTCTACACACCTGCTAACACTAGCAACCTTGCTTTCTTGTTCTTTGGCTAAATAAGTGCCTCCTAGGTTAAAATCATACCAAAGAAAACCTCAGAAGCTATTTCTAAAATTGTGTGTCATTAATAGATGATGTGAGATATTCCTACTTAGTAATGTGCTTTCTGCCATTTCTCATTGCTGTCTGTTTTCTCTCCTAGTAAACTTCAGCAACCATCTAAGCATTCAAGGTCCTTTAATGAAATGTTTACAGCCTCTCCATCAGCTCAGAGCCCAGGCGAGAACATAGATTGGGTGCTGAACCAGGTATATTGTAAAGCTGACAAAATCACAGCAGTCATTTGTTTATAACCAGTTATGAACATTCCTCTTCCACAGAAAGTAAGTTACCATCAAAAAGGTATCTTACTAGTAAGGTTGGTGTGCCCATTCCTTGAGCTCCAAAAAGCTAGGATAAAGATAGAAAAAGTTTAGAGAACCACAGAATCTACAAGGTTGGAAGGGACCTCTAGAGATCATCTGGTCCAACCTTCCCGCTCCGGCGGGCACACCTA
>JAUBOD010000327.1:9984444-10000406 GCA_032353885.1 Nothura maculosa
TCGACGGCCGCTGTGGGGGCGGAGGGCGCGGCCCGCGGCGCCGCGCGGGGCTCCCCGGGGATCCTGCCCAGCCCGGGCCGCCGTGTGGGGGCGGCCCTTGGCGAGAGGTGGCCGGTGGCGAACGGTGCCCCGAGCCGCCGTGGTTGGCGCTCAGAGGGCACCGGCGCGCTGCCCTTAGCCGCCAAAACGTGTGGCCAGAAGGCGGGGAAGCCCGAGCTGCCCTGAGGTGGCACCGCGGCGCAACAAAATGGAGGGGAGGCTCTGCCAGCCGACATGGCGGTGGGCAGCAAGGCGGGCTGCCCCGTCCCCCCCACTCCCCCGCGGGGTCAGGGAGTTTCCCACTACCGCCCGGTAAAATACGAGCAGCCGGTAGCAAGTAGGTTAAAATGCAGTGAGCTTTCGGATGTAAAAAAGAAATAAACAGATTGAAATACTTAAAGCAAAGGGCCCCAGGACTTGCTTTTAGTACAACATTCCTTAACATAGGAATGCTTTAATATAAAACACATAATCATCCTTCCTATTGCCAGGAGATAATGAATTGAGAGGCTCGTGTCCCAGGGTGGATCATGTGGCACACAGGAATCCTTATCTCTTTATCTAAGGAAATGAAGCTGGAGCCATCCGGGTGTTTCCCCTTCTGCCTCCCCGAGTCTTTTGAACCTCTTGGCCTATTTAATCATATTTGACAGGTTTACAAATCTAAAAGATGATTATGTTTGGGGAAGCTGGCAGCTGTGCGAGATAGGAAGGCGAAGCACAGGTAGGACACAGCTGTCCGGGCCTGCACAGCCAAGTCTGGCTCCAGACTAGGCCCAGGAGCCACCATTTCTTGCTCAGTGGGTTCATCACAGGTTGAGCTCCAGCTGTCGGTAGGATTTATGGAGCAGAAATACAACCCCCCAAGAAACAGTGTTTGGTTAAGTCTCCTGTTTGCGGAAGAGTTCGTTAGTGCTGGCAAATTTAAGATTGAGTTTCTAGGCATAAAGCATTAAATCATACAGAGCTGGGGTTCATCTGCCAGCAGTCCATGCCTGAGTAATATAGGAGATTAATTCTCTCATGTGTTATCCCTTCTGCTGCAAGTTACTACTCCCGTCTTGTAGAAATAGCAAGAGAGAACATGTCCATTCCTCACCCACCAAGGCATCGGATTATAAATGTGCTGAATGCAGTGGTTCTAGTTAATGTGCAGTCTGTGAACTGGAGTATCTCCCGGCTTGTTGACTGCTCCATGGGCAGCAACCCCTTTAGAGGATAGTCATCTAATTCCAGCATGAACTGCCAAGCTGGAGAGGCAAGACAGACAGCCATGGTACTGAGTATGGTACTGTACGGTACTGAGACATGGTACTGCAAGAATAAGTGCCAAATAATGAGGTTAAGGAATTGAATTTTTCATAGGCAAGTTTACCATCCATAACCATCAAGTTATGGTCATGTTCTGCAAGGATTTACATGGAGAGACTCTTTCTGAGGCTCTTTACATAACAGGAAAAGGCATCATGCGATCTAATAGCCTGCAAGCTAAAGGTAGACAAGTTCAGACCAGACACTGCAACCAGTCGGCTACCTGACTGTTGAACACTTTCCCTGGCATGTGTTCATTAGTTCTCAAACAAAATATTTAAATTAAAATTGAGTAAGAACACATATTAAAATGGCTGTGCCAAGTTATTTCAGACCCACATAGCCCAATGCTGTATTTTTGAAAGTGGCCAATGAGGAAAGGAAGCTCAATAGAGCTTGACATGGGAATCCCAGCAACTGCTTGATGCATTTCCATTTCCTCCAAAGTGGCATGACACATCTTGTCTTCTTCCAGAACACCACTGAGCAGCATCCATGTCTTTCGCGAGCTGATAAATCCAAATCTGGTGTGTCCTTGTAGAAAAGCCATTCCAAAACTCTAGCTTTTTTATGTTGTCCTAACACAAACTGCTTATTTTAAGTAGGCATGTCAGTCTTGATGCAAAAAATCAGCGAAAAGCTCGGCCCTGTTCTACATAGATACTACCTCAGTGATGCTTATGGTTTCTCTTAGTCCTGAAACTACTGGGCAAAATTTGACTGCGGTGAAGTTGATAAGAAAACATTAATTTACTTCTGTGGATGATTATAGATCTCTAAACCTGAACCTGAAGCAGCAACCTTGAAACCATTTGGCTAGTTTGCTGCTTCCCTATCAGGATGGCCACGTTTCAGAGAACTTACAAAAGAAAGGCAGAGAAAAATCACAAAAGTAGAAAAAAAGAAGTACCACATCTGATGTGTGTCAAGTATATCAAAAACAACATTGCATATCTATTTCAGGGTAACTCTGGTTCACAGAATCACAGAATGGTTGAGGTTGGAAGGCACCTCCAGAGGTCATCCAGTCGAAGCCCCCTGCTCAAGCAGGGACACCTAGAGCAGGTGGCACAGGGTGGCATGCAGGAGGGTATGGAAGATCTCCAGAGAAGGAGACTTCACAGCCTCCCTGGGCAGCCTGTTCCAGGGCTCTGTCACCCTCACAGTAGAGATGTTCTTCCTAACACACAGATGGAACTTCCTGTGTTTCAACCCATTACCCCTTGTCCTATCACTGGCCACCAATGAGAACAGCTTGGCCTCCTCCTCCTTATATTTACTTCTCATGTTCTTGGACATGTTGATCAGATCTTGTCTTCTCCAGGCTAAACAGGCCCTGCTCGCTTAGTCTTTCCTCATGAGATAGATGCTCCATTCACTTAATCATCTTTGTCGCTCTATGCTGGACCCTGTCTAGAAGCTCCACGTCCCTCTTACACTGGGGAGCCCAGAACTGCACACAGTATTCCAGGTGTGGCCTCACCAGAGCTTGAGTACAGGGGCAAGATCCCCTCCCTCCAGATGCTGACAACGCTCCTCTTGATGCAGCCAGGATCCTATTGGTCTTCTTGGCCACAAGGGCACTGCTGACACATGGCTAATTTGTCAACCAGGACTCCCAGGTCGCTCTGTGTGGAGCTCCTCTCCAGCAGGTCAATCCCTCATCGGTACTGGTGCCTGGGGTTATTCCTCCCCAGGTGCAAGACCCTACACTTGTCCTTATTGAACCTCATGAGGTTCCTCTCTGCCCAGTTCCCCAGCCTGTCCAGCCCTCCAGAGTGTCAGCCACTCTACCCAGCTTGGTATCGTGCACAAACTTGCTCTGGGTACACCTTGTGCCCTTATCCAAGTCATTGAGGAACAAGTTGAACAGCACTGAGCCCAGTACTTAACCCTGTGGGACAGCACTGGCCTCCAATTAGACTCAACCCCATTTTTTCAACACCCTCTGAGCTCTTGCCATCCAGCCAGTTCTCAAACCACCTCACTATCCACTCATCTATCCCATACTTCGAGAGCTTCCCCACGAGGGAAGACTCTGAGGAAGTCTTTTGGAGACTGTGTCAAAAGCCTTGCTGAAGTCAAGGGAGACAACATTCATAGCTTTTTCATCTTCCATCCAGCCTGTCATCCCGTCATAGAAGGCTATCAGGTTCATCAAACACGACTTCCCCTTGGTGAATCCATGCTGACATGGTTCTCTTAAAAACATATTTCAGACAATAAATCAATTTGTTGCCCTTATATGACATTTCTAGAAGAAATCCATCATCAGCAATATACTCAGTGATTACCAAGATTATGCACACAGCAAAAACACTATATGAATAAAGACATAATTAATAAAGATATATGTATTCCACTAAGGTATGGAGGCTATTTAATACACAAAAAAAAATACCCAATGTTTCCGAGGAATGTGAAACCATAGATAAGTTATGCTGAGGTTGAAAAGAGAAGTTTTAAAAAAGGAAGGGAAAGTGAGTTTAGGTGTATTTCCAGCAGTGTAGACACCAGAAAATACACAATGAAGGCTGGATTAATCTATCCCATTTGAGGATCTATAAAAGTACTTAGCAAAAAGATGTTGAAGAAAAAATAAACATAAGCAGAAGTTGAAGAGATTTCTTCAATTCTGAGGAATCATATCTTAAACCCTTTGGTTCTCCTAATTTATTTCTGTACACAAGACGGGTTTGTTCACTAAGAATAGTTTAAAACACACATCGTCAGACCAAAATATTGCTGTCATTATCCAGGGGAAATTAGATGTGTATGTTACCCATGTCTGTGATGCAAGACACCTTGAAAACCTGGCTTTTTGTGAATAAGCACTTCCCTATGTGATTTTCATCTTCGTACATATTTCAGCAATTGTTTCAGCCATTAGAAAAACACCTGCAAAAAAAGTGTAGCCCTTAAAAAAATGCTTTCAAGTATGTTGCTTTCAATTACCTGCAGTGTTTTAGCCTGTAACTTGCAATGAGTTTTCAGGAAAGCTAAGGCATTGTAACTAATACTAAAATGGTAAGCTTTGCTGTTGTAAAAAAAATATGTTGTAATTTTGTCTAGTTACCACCAGAGGGCAACGTCCTGATCTTTAAACTGTGTTTTTCTGAAGCTGCGAACATATTTAAGGAAGTGATGTATCCTTGTGCTGCAATCATTGCAGGAAACAGTTAGATTACATTCTCCTGCAAAGTTTAGATTTCCGTGTAACTGTAACTTGTGTAGAGGGCTGCTGCCTGTATTGGAAATATTATATGTTAAGCCTTCTG
Organism: Nothura maculosa; assembly: GCA_032353885.1. Classification (NCBI taxonomy): domain Eukaryota; kingdom Metazoa; phylum Chordata; class Aves; order Tinamiformes; family Tinamidae; genus Nothura; species Nothura maculosa. The sequence goes on from JAUBOD010000327.1 coordinate 9,989,073, forward strand.
GTTTAAAATCTTTCAGTTTAACTTTTTTTCTTCTTCTTCTTTTTGGATTTTGGTTTGTCAGTAATTCATAATGAACATCTTTTTTTTGTCCCTCTTGTTTGTCTCTCTTCTGTTTATGACAAGCCTTTCTGAAGGACAAGAAAAGAAATGGAAAGGTGAAGGTACAACACCAAACCTGGAAAACATTGTCATTGGAAGGTGTTATGAGTACACTAGAATTGTGAATCCTTCTGTTGGGTAAGTTCTTGCTTGTTTCTGAATTAGTTTTTGTGTTACTTAGAAGCCTATATTAGGTCAATTTTAGGACATTTCACTGCTGGCCGTAAGAGGTGTCCTGCTGAAGCCAACATGCTTGTCTAGGAACCACAGCAACAACAACAAAAAAAGATAAATGTATTAATGATATCAATAGTATAAATAAGGCAAAACTTTTAATGCTTTAACCTTTTTATTTCATATTTTTGTCCTAGCATTACAGGTTCTACAAGGAAAACAGTGCTCAAAAATTGTGGGGATGGTATTTTTAATGTACCAAATCTACTATACACATATAGTAAGTTCAGTGCTCCTGGGAAGACCAATTGTGCTTTGTCAAGTCTCTTAACAGGGCCACGTTTGGTATCTCTCCTGTGCTCCTAAAAGAACCTGTTTAGCTCGTCCTCTTCACAAAGCAGGCTTTGATTTGCTGAAGTAGTGGCTGCAGGTTTACACTGTCTGTGTTGATCAGTACTGGGCAGCAAGTCCTGCACTTCGGTAAATTACTTTGTTTTTCACCTTTCTTGCAGTGTTTGGACTTTGGTAAAAAAAAAATGGGGGGGAGGGGAGCAGCAAGAAGAAATTCTTAAATTTCAGCCCTTCATCCTGGCACCCAAATTTTTCAAGATAGCTTTAAGTTGTATTTGCAGAGAAAACCTAGTCTGGTTTCTGTTACACAAGGCAGGCAGTCTTAAACAATGTCAGAGCCTTTTACATAATAACAGCAAGTGCCCCCACCTTGCCCCAACCTCCCAGTTTCAGTTCCTGCTATAAAGCAGGAAGGATACAAAATTAAAAAAAAGAAAAATAAAAAAGAAGAAAAAAAATAAAAGGAAAAGAAGAAAACACCCCAACATTTTTCCTAGTAACTTTTTTAATACAGCTGAACCATTTTGCTTGAAGTCGGCCTATGAAAAAATCATCATCAGGGAAATACATATTATTGCAATTTTAGCTAAACAGTTCAAACCTGGCAATTTTAAACACTTCACAGTGGAAGTCATCAGAATACTTCAGCTATAGGTTACCACAGACCTGCAGTATAAACTATGAAAACTTAGGTAATTTCAGTTTGTCTGATCTTGCAGTGTGATACAGATAGTTAGAATTATCATTACATGGAAGGGGTGTAATTTTATTCATATTTGAAGCATAACTAATCCAAAATACTCTAAGATATACAACCTAAAGGATGAGTATTGCAGAAATGTTAACTTTATCGTTTACTGATTTCGACTTCTTAAAATACAAGCATAAGCTCTGTCATCTAATTTCTGTGACTTCACAGCGTAATTTTAAAATTGAAAAGTCTGAAGACATTCATCAAAACCTCAGAACGGTGTGAAGCAAGGATAGACATTAGCACTCCCTTCCTGAATCAAGGGCCAAAGAACAGCTGCAGAAATCATTGCATATTATGTGCTTTTTTTCCTTTCTCTTATGTCTATAAGCAGAAGAGCACATCCTCACCTTTTGGCATAGTTAAATAAATACTTATAGAAATATATATGATATGAAAAGAGCCATAGAAACATTAGAACATCTAGAACATTAGAAACACCCCGTTCATTAAGACCAAACTGTAGTAAAATTGTAGTAAAATATTTTATAGAAAATTATGGTCATATAAAAGTTACAGATTTGAATTTTTTCTATAATTTCATAATAAAAGTATGCTATATTACACAAACACAAAAATTCCTATAAAGACTTTTTCCCCTTATTTCTTTGTTAGTGGGATAGTTTGTTAGTTTTCAAAATGTATTTTTTTTTAAACTGAGTAGTGTGAAATAAATCTGATGTGACTTACTGATACCTATTAGGATGAGAAAAATTGTCCTAAACTACAGTCCTTCCCCACCCTGTAGTTTTAAAAGGATTTTTGCCAGCTAAGATATTTTGAGTTACAGAGCAGAATAATCCTTTTGGTTTGCGAGCTGTTCAAACATGAGATGAAAAGACATTAATTAAAAAAAAAAACTCAGTGAATTAACCAGACAATTACCGCTGGATTCAGCTGTCAAGGAGGATATTAAGAGTTCACTTGATCATAACTTACAAGTATCAACATGAAAAGTCAGTGCTCGCAATAGACATTCCATTAGCAGAAAGAGACAGAAATATATCCAGTGGTCAAAAGCTGCAGTTTTATGGTCAAAGTTAGAAATCGGGTGCAAATCCTCTTACCGAGTCAGGATATTTGAACACTGGAACCACTGATCAAGGGTCATATTGAATCACTGAGGATTTCGAGATCAAGGGTTGTTTTTTTTATTTTTTTTAAGCTATGTTGTTAAGTTCCTATTGGAAGCCAGTTCAGAGATTACTATGAGAAACTCTGTGGTCTGTTTCGTGCATGAGTGTTGCTTAACTCAGCCTAAGGGTCCTTTACGGAATCTCTGTCACTCAGCACCTCAAAGGAGCTCTTTAAAGTGTGTCATGAGGAGAAGCACCCACAGAAAACCTGCTGCATATGAATGACATTATAGGAGCAAAGCATTCAAGCAACAAAATTGCTTTACTTACAGGAACTACTACTGCTCAAGCTGCAGCTCTGCAGCTACAGCTGTTCACACGAGCAATGCTTCATGCACATAAAATACCTTATTCTGTTCTGCAGTGTTCCCAGCACAAACATTGTCACAGCCTTGTGGGGAAGTTACAGTGGCAAATTGATGAAATTTCTTAATTACTCCAGGCAGGCTCAGAGCCTGATGAGCTCCTGCACATCCAGAGGTTTAAGACCCTTCCGACCCAAAACGGCCGGGCCTGTCTTTCTACAGGACATTATTTTCCCCAAGACAGAGCCAGCAGAACGGAGCTATTTGATCCTCCCTAGTGCACAGCCTTCCTTCTTGTTTCATGCCCTCCCTTCATGAGCAGTTTAAATGTTGAGACCTAATAACTACTGCATTGCAAGAGCCCATGTCTCACACTGTTACGGTACTTATTCTAGGGCCCCTCAAGAGCTAGGGCCTGCTTATGCCGGAGATACTTCTTTCAGGACCATTATTCTACTAGAACTTTTTAAATAATTCCTCTTGCTCTTGAATCTGACATTTTAATAATAAAATTATTATTTTGCTTTCCAATATCCTTGAGTGTTTAGCCACATTTTAATTGGAATGGCTTTTTAGATCCCACAAATTTATAAGAAAGCTGGGTGTTTTTTAGTATTTCCTGAATGCTAAACAATCAATCTTGCTACAGATACTGTACCTTCTGAGATGTCTGATGGATTGCTATATATTTCTAATTCCACAGTGTAAATCCTAATAGTTTTATTTTTAGTTCTTGCTAATGTATTTAGATAAAAACTGCTGTAAGGAGTAAGAAAAAGTAAAGTTATGTGTTCTTCATGGGTTGTGAAGTTTCTAGCTTCATTTTTCTGCCCTAATTTTATGGAGATTTTAATTTGGGGCTTGTAGGACACTGGAAACAAACCACTTTGTTGTTCTGCTTTTGTAAACATATTTGTTTGTTTCAATGATTACAGGGAGAAGAATTGTTCAGAGTTATGGGAAGCCTTTAAAAACGCTTTTATTAATAAGGATCCTTGTAGTGTTCTACCTACAGACTATGAATTATTTATTAACTTGTCACTGCACACAATTCCACCTAATAAGGTACTGATTATTCATATTATGTTAATGGTCTTGTGACATTCCCTAACTTTCCCAAGTAGTTCAAAATTGACAAAAAGTCATTCTTTGGCTCACTGATGATTCTTTATTTTTGTCCCATCTCTTATTTACAAGCTTAACTTACTTAAGCTTAAGCTTGAGGACATTTTTCTGTTTTTTTTACATTCAGAAAAATGAGTAAACTGCGAAGGGAAGGAGTGAGTGCTTCACAGTGTTCCTGGCACCTGCTTTGCAGACCTCACATTCCAGCAGCACAGCAGCTGGCCAGACTCCTGTGTCCCTCTGTGCTACCTTTGGACTCCCTTCCTCCACGCAGGAGTCCTGCAGCCCTAGCTCTTCTGTCCCCAGGGGCTCTGGGGATCCTTTGTTCCTTCTTTCTTCCTCTCTGCAGGCGCAGGAAAAGCCCCATGCATACACGCTTGCTCTGTGCTGGGATTTGTGTGCCTTCCTTATCTCTGTGACTCCCTTATCTCTCTGCCTCCCTTTCCACATTACAAAAGGCTCACACTTTTTCCTTCCTTAAACTTCCACTGACGTTTTTCCCAAAGTGCTCGACCTGCAAAAACTGCCTCCCTCCTTTCCTCCTGCCAAGTCAACATGTTACACTCTATTACAAGAAGAAGCAGAACTGAGGAATGCTGTTCTGTGCTAGGAAACGGGAGTGTTTGATACCAGTCTCTGAAACTTGCAGAGCAATGAATAAAAATGCTTTTTTTTTTCCTGTCATAGTATGCAGTGCACATCAGTGTCTGCTTTAGCCTTGTCTGAAAGTTTGTTCTTAAAATATGTGCAATTATTCCTTATATCTAAACACTACAACAAATACTTCTGTCAACAGAGCTTCATTCATGAAAGGCTTTTGTGAACATAGGAGTAAAAGGTAGACAACAGGATTCTTTTTTCATACCATGACCCACCATAGCAGTGTGACAGAATTTTGCAAAATATATCTGGCTTATATATATATGTCTTTTTTTACTTTTATTTCTCCCTTTTTCTACATTTGAGTGCTCAAGAAGGTAAAGTCAGGCCTAATTATATTTCATATAGGTCTATATCCATTTCCATCATAGTGTGAATGCTTCTCAAACCTCTATTGACAACAATTTACCCCATTGTAAGAACAAATTTTATTCTTACGAAGAGATACATAACATTTCTGCCTATTTATATGGTTTGATTTTTATAGAAATAACAAAGAGTGTTTTAAAGTGTTTTCAATACCCCATAATCTCACTATGTTCACACCCAAATGATTATCTCTTCTCTTTTTTTTTCTTTCTTTATTTAGTCTCTCTTCTGGGAAAATAATCAGCTGCTAGTCAATAGCTTTTCTGGTAGAACTCGTCGCTACACGACCCTGGGTGATACTCTAACTGGCTTCTTTGCAGATTTACTGAACTGGTGTGGGCAGGCAGGCAGCCCTGGTAAGACAACGGCTGATACATTAAATATCCGTGAAAACATAACCAGTGCTGATTGCTGTGTTCTCAAGGAGTTAATTCTGCTCTTACCCTAGAAGAAATCAGAGGTAGCTTCACTGACCAGTTTGTTCTTATTCTGTGTGAATATTTAATGTTGCAGTCAGGAGGCACAGAGCAAAACCTAAACAGAGCTGCCCAGAAAATAAGCCTACTTCTTTATTCTCTGTCCCAGATATAGTTTCAGTCAAATTATTCAATACCCATAATGTCACTATAAAAACTGCAACGGTTGGCAAATTAAAGAAAAGATAAAACGGTCGCATTTCTGTTATATCAGACCATTTTACATGTTCAATGAGTAATGCTGGAACATGAATAATTGCTTTCTAAGGTCACATTTTACAGCTCTTATCATATCTTTAATTGTACCTATCACATGTCTTCCTACAGGACTGGACTATGACTCCTGCCCTACCACAGAAGAATGTGAAAACAATCCAGTGGAGTCTTTCTGGCGGATGGCCTCAATCACAGTAAATAGTGCATTAATGCACATCTTCTACATCAATACACTTTAATTTCTTGGATTAATTCCTTTAAAAAATTATCAAAATAAATTTAAGGCTATAAGTATATTAGAATATATCCTCTGGTACAGACATGCTTTTCTAGACAAAATTCCCCTTTTTGCAAGGGAAATTTCACTTTATCTAGTTAATACATTTCAATTCTATGTTTGATGACATGTATTATGTTTAGATTAAGTACACTAAGCTGCATAATTCTCTAAGAAAGACAGATTCTAAGAAGTGATCTGAGTACTTAAAACATTTGATAGCCATTGTAAAAACTGTCTATTCACAGAGCAAGTCCAAGATGATACATTGAATAAAAAAAAAGGCCATTTGGCCATTTATTTTTTGTCCTGTCTACTGCAATAACCATCTAGGGTGTGAATTTGTTACTAGTTTAACAATTACAACATTCTCCTTGCTAAAATTCTCTCTCTGGCCATTGTTGCATGCAGTGCAATACTAAACCATGTGTGCAATCTGTAAGAATCACGGAGTGGCTGAGGTTGGAACGGACCTCTACAGATCATCCAGTCCAACACCCCTGCCCCAGCAGGCACACCTGGAGCATGTGGCACAGGGTGGCATCCAGGCAGGTTTGGAAGACCTCCAGAGGAGATTCCACAGCCTCCCTGGGCAGCCTGTTCCAGGGCTCTGTCACCCTCACAGCGAACAACTTCTTCCTTGTATGGAGATGAGATTTCCTGTGTTTCAACTTACACCCATTGCCCCTTATTGTTATGTTTTGCAGTATGCACGGCACAGTTCTGGAGAGATACATGTCCTATTGAATGGTTCTGCAGAAGGAGGAGCTTATCCAGTCAAAGGGTAAGAAAACTAACTGAATAATGTGTTCAAAGTCTCATGCCTGGAAAAAAAAAAAGCTTTTGTGGCACCGACCAATGGAAGTCTGTAGGTAAATGTGCCCTTTCCATAAAGGTCTATCAAGATCTGTGGGGAGTGTCGTCATCTGTAGGAATTGGCTTGCAGTGGATGAGAACAGTGCTCTGGCTCCTGTAAGTGTTTTACAGACTGATGTGCCAAGATAAATGACCTTGAAAAGCTGCCTTTATGTCAGCTCTAATTCTATAGCAAAATATTTCTGATTGTCTTCAAGAAGATGATCATTACCAAATTTCTATTCAGGGTTCTTCTCTAGGAGAGGACATTATTACTGGAGTTAGGCCCTCGGTTAGGTCTAGGAGCCACATATATTCTATAGGAAAAGGTTTGGGTCCTGTTGTTCCTTTACGCCCAAGAGGTATTTTGAAATCTGTTCTGGTTTGAGAGTGGAAAAAAAAAACCCACCTCATTAAGAAAGGTAAGAGCAAGGATTAGCTCCCTTTTTTCCTTATTCTCTCCTTAAATTAAGGGCTAATGTATTTTCTCTGATTTCCAAGTGTATTGCTATGTATCTGTTCATCTAAATTTGTATTAAAGATTTATTTCAAAGTTATTCCTTGTCCTTAAGAGTTACTATAAAATATCTGGCCATTGTTAACACCTACCTTCGATCAGAATATTCCCATCTTTCCTTCCTTCAGCAGTTGTCTTATCTGAGCAAATAAAAACAAAACAAAACAAAAAAGATACAATAGATCCTGCTCCAGTTTGCTCGCCAGTGACTGAAAATAATCACTTAAGAGGTCATTTTATCACCAGATGGGAGGGAAAAGAAAAGTCTTTAAGAGCTTCCTCTGTTCCAAAACAGATGCTACCCACTTACCTCCTTTCCCTGAAGGGTCTGTTTCTGTACATAGGTACAGGTTACCTCTGTGAATCAAAAGGGTTTTTTTCTACTCTGTTCAATGTGATTGTGAGCAGAAAATACATAGTAGAAATAAACAAGCCCTTATCTTACAGCAGGATCAAAGCTCTCATTACTGAAAGGATTTTGTTAAAACTGTTTGTTTTTTTGAATCAGTTTCTTTGCAGATTATGAAATACCCAATCTCCAGAAAGACAAAATCTCAAAAATTGTCATCTGGGTTGTAGATGATATCGACGGACCTGATAGGTAAGTTTCATCTTAAAAAAAAAAGGTCATTTTCAAACGTGTCTTTTTTGATCATGATTACATAGTAATAAATATGAAAATATTTACATTATTTCATAACACAGCACAATTCTACCATTCTCAAAGTATATATAAATACCAGAACTAGACAAAATAAAAATAAATTCTGTATTAGCTTTGGAATCTGCTTTGAGATATATGTGTGTGGAGTTCAGACCTTAAATGAGGATAGAGTATGTACAATTTCACTGTGAAGCCATCATGGGACAATGTGAATTTTGGAATAAATCCTGACACGAGACATATTTGTTTTGCCTTACTCACTACATTCTTTTCATTTTTTGCCTGTCTTAATAGTTCTGGAAATTTTGGGCATGAAATGCCACAAGAGGGCTCTTCACTCCATACTTAAAATCAATCTAACAACAAAGACTAGGTTTTAACAGGTCTAATCCTGCTATTAATTTAATTGTTAAAAATAGGCTGAAAAGCCATAAAATTTACATACAGCAAAGGGAGGAAAAAAAAAGAATAAAAAGATTAATCCAAACAGAAGAGTTCACTGATAAATAAAAAAGGATCAAGTGAAAGTTTTAGCCAGAAAAATGATGGAAAAGGGTCTCTGAAATTAAAAATTAATCAGATATTAGGTATGATTTAGGACTAAATAAAGTAAGAATTAAATAGTCTATTTATTATAACTTTTGAGGGGGCTGTACCAATATATGGTAGAAGAATAGAGGGAGTAAGTTTTACCTCATCAGCTCTAGAGTCCCTGCATTTTAATGTATCATACTGTGGTTTTCCATTGGTCTTAAAACTGCCCTAACAGAATGTCACCCTTTTCACCACTTTGGTGCCATGTGGATTCTTACAAGTACAAGGCTGCAGTTCTTGCTATTCACATTTCCAAGTTGCATCCATTTACGTTGCTGTTGCTTCTTTTTGATTGTAGTTTGGCATAGCCACCTCAGACAACATATTTTACCTTAGCATATGGGATCTGTAACAAGAAGAGCAAGTACAAGTATGTTTCAGATTAGTGTTTGTTAGCTTGGCTATTTATACAGAAGAAACATACCCTTTTTTTGAAAGACATATAAATATGCATATAGGTCACCATTGCAAAGATTGCCATTATTACAAAGAAAAGAAACCCAAACGTTGAATGTTAATTTTCCTTTCATTTTGTGTTTTTCTGGAGCATGGGAAAAATCTCTATTTATTTTTTACTTTATACAGTGTTTTTTTTTGACTCCTGTGTGATTTCTTTAAAGCCACTAGTGCTTACTGACCAATAGATGAGTAACACCGACTTTAAAACTTGATATTGGTGCAAGTCTGAGAGCTCTGAATAGATTCTGTAATATACCAAGCTTTATTTGCTAATTAGACTACAAATAAAAGAAATAATGATAGACACAAAAGCTGCATTTAGCATTGTTCCTGTTCTCTTCTTTCTCCTTGTGCACTTGCAATGTTCTGTAGTCAAGGAAGTAGGACAAGCTCCCACAAGAAAAATAATTACAATTAATTATAACCAACTTACTCCATAAAGACACTTAGCATCAACCTTAGCACTATCTAAATAACTGCCCGAGAAAGTTAAATATAAAAGTTTTATTTATTATTTTACTGAATTCTTCTCATTTCTGCAATGAAATCTTAAAAATGGAAGTCTTGGTTAGAAGAATCTGCTATTGCTGTATAGACAGGAGCCAATATTCTAATCTCTACAAACTGAATATAAATCTTACACAACTATAAGCAAACGAAGTATTAAAAAAGGCACCATACACTTTTGTGTGTATGCAAGTGGCAAAGTAATGACAACCTAATTTATTACTCCCTTTAAGTTCATTGAAAGGAAACAATGAGATAACGGAAAGCTTGCAATAACACTAAAACCGTTTCTTGTAGAGATTCCTGTGGAACTCATACTGTAAAGATATTAGAGAACAGACTGAAAACACTTGGATATGAAGTCACGTGCACTGACAATTATAAGTAAGTCAAACCCCTTCATAAATACAGTGTTTTTGCAGGAGTAACTCAGCTGTTTTAAATTATTTCTTACCTTTGAATATTTGAGTGCTGTTAATGTTGTATCTTCAGGACACATTATATTGATATCATGGAGGAGTGGTATCACATTTTTCAGGCTTACACATCAGCTATGAGTTGAGTGAAATGCTAATTGGATAATTAAGTGCTACTTACCCTGTATCAGACACATGAGGTGGCATCCTTCATTCCTCTTCACTGTAAAATTCTTATTTGGATCACAAATCTAAACAACAGTTAAAAATGTTGAATGTCAGCACAATTATTTAAAATTGCTGCAATTATTCACAGTAGATTCTAAGATAACATTAAAAAGAAGGCTTTAGACTTTTGATAATAGTTGAGTCTGCTTCATTTATTTTTGCTTGTTTTCCTCAGTTTTCTAAATGAAAGATACTAAATAAAATAATCTCTTCACAGGCCTGTAATGTTCTTACTCTGCTTGGATCATCCCGATCATTCTAATTGTGCTTTTTCATCGTAAGTAAAAAAAAACTAAAACCACTCTCAGTGTCATTAGAACTGAGTAAACAATAGACAAGTTAAGAATTCAACAGATTCCACCTGTGTCATCCACTGTATGGTATCCACAAGCAATATACAGTATTTCTGAATTTATTTTTTACTGTGTTGAGTAAATAATTTCTCTTTACAAGTTGTGCACAATTGCCCGTACCTGCTGTTCAAAATGAGATGCTGAGCAGTTCTCATTGATCACACAATCAGTGTATTAGTGATGATATAAATGAAGTTTCTAGCTATCACTACAAACTGCTGCAAAATCTATCACAAATTCAAAAATGTTTTCATTAATACTCTTCTGTGAATAATGAAATGATAGGTCAAATGACAACAGATCTTTAGAACATGTCTGTAGATACTGCAATTTCCTGTTCCAAACACTGAGGAAGTTTTTTCTTATTCTCCATTTTGTTTGCAAACTCAACTTCAATATTTTAATGTATTTAATATGTAATTTATTTACATATACTTAATATATTTGCCAGTAGGTCATATGCAGGGAATGTAGATCATATCCAAGATTAATTAACTTTTTTAATTAGTAATCATCACTCCAGAACTAGATTTTAACACTCTCCCTTCCTATGGCTATTTTTCTTTATTACATAGAAAGGCTAATTTTTTGTGACATATTTAAGTAAACGTAGAGAAAAATTGACTGTTCACTTGCACTTGTTTCCCATTCTATATGTTACCTGGCTTCACTTAAGATCTTTGAATATCTAAATATGAAAACTTCCTCACAGTTTGGAAAGACAGAGGATACCTGAATGTATAGAAGTTGTTCTCTAGATTAGTTTTCATTTGTAATCCATGCACTCGGCCACATCCTATTT
>JAUBOD010000327.1:10003265-10023481 GCA_032353885.1 Nothura maculosa
TGCTTCTATAAAGCCTCACTCTTCATTTCTGTTTTCCTGACTAGGAGGAATCCTTTGTAATTTTTCTAATGCTGAGTGCTCTAGAATTCCATCGAGAATAATACAGTCACTGTGTTCATATATTGCATCAAGAAAAGCCATTATACATCTCCCAAACACATTCCTTGAGCTTAACAACCCAAGCATTTTGGCCTAGAAAATTAAGTGTCTGATTCTCCAGTCTGGGGGGGAAAAAAAGAGAGGAAAATGAATTCAGAAGAGAGAGAACTTAGATGCTTAGTACAAAAAGCAATACAGCAGCTGAAACAGTGGAAAACAAAAAAAAAACAAGCAAAACTGTTTTCAGAATTAATACAGTATTTTAGCCAAACTTACCTGAACTACAGGACACTGAGATCCTTTCTTGCATACAGCATTTTGCCATGTGCTGCCAATTGCTCTGCCATCCACACAGCTATTCCTCAACTGTCTCTTTCCTGGGCACCAGGTCTTGGAAGTTCCTCAGGTTTTCTACTATGATGAGATGAGTAGCTTTGTGGCATATCCAATTCCAGCAAGAACCTGCCAAGTCAGCCAGCTGTCTGCTTTCATATAACTCCTATGACATATTTCAGAATGTATTCAGAAGAGAGCAACTACCACCTTAAAGGTCTCTGAGTTCCTCCTGGCAGTTATCTATGTAATCTAGATACCTTTTCATCTAAGTGAGCTACTCAGCTTTCAAGACAGCATAGAAATCTTTGAAAAAGAAAAAAAACACTATATACTCTTCTAGAATATAAGTTTTAATTGCATTCAAGTTAGCTTCTGTACTATTTATTTTTGTATTATCTGATTGTCAGGAAACCGCTGTAGGATATTCCTCTTTATCTCTGCTTTTGGTTTAAGACCTCATAGTAGATATATATTCTTTCAGTCTCTGGTAAAACTCTTATCATGTTGCATGCTTGAAAGAATGAATATCAGATAAAAGTTGTTTATTTTTCTGTGTATCCTTTCCTGTAATAATCTTTAAATCAGTTCCTATATAAACTCCTTTAAATATGTACCTACTTGTGTTTGCCTGTGTTGTGGGGCATCAGTTCAAAGGATTTTGAATCCTGTCCATCTCAGAGAGCTGCAAAAGTGCTGACATCAGAAGTCATATACTTTTGAAAATGTGGTCTGTAATATGCATCAGAACTGTCCCTTAGCCATTCGGTAACATTAGTGCTTGAGGAGCCCTTCAGCATCCTCCTCCTTTATATTGTGTGACTCTGTCCTTAGCAGCACCTGCCAGAATAAGAGGAGAGGTAACTGCAACACAGCCACGTTTCCAGTGATCAGAACCAAGCAATTCTGATCTGTTTGTCCACTTTCAAGTCATATCATGATACATTTGGCATCGCAGATTATGGAGACTCACAGAGAGGTGTCCAGGCCATGTTTGAGGCTGGTGCTGTTCTGCACACTGATCTGTGCATGGGGGTGTGCAGGGGATTCTCAGAATAGCTAAATCCCATTAAGAAGGTGAATGTCTCTTAGGCAACATCCACCCCTGAGCCAAGCATTCCTGCTGGTCAGGCCCTTCCAGCGTGCAGGAGCTTTTCATCCTCCAAGTACCGTCCCCTGCAGCAGGGCGGTCAGGACTGGCAGTTACACATGACACCAAACAAACTGTAGGAAATGATAATTAATTCTGGTTTGAAAACCCTATAACATGCCCATAAAAGGTGGGCAGATACAGTTCAAATAATTGAGGATATTTACTGTGCAAATTCATTTTCCACTCACTCAGAAAACTTGCAGTTTTTACTTTTTAATATTATTGCCTTTCCTTCCTTCCTTCAACAAAGTGGCCAAAACAATAGGGGTTTTGTTGTTGTTTTCCAATATCCTTTGAGGAAAGTTTCAAACTTTCTGGAAAAACTTGGGAAGATCTGTAGAAAAAGGAAAATTGTTTCTAGCTGCCCAACTAGTATAGCTGGGGGGGGGGGAAAAAAAAAAAAGAGGCAGTTTTAGATACCTAGTCTCCTCCTTGGATTTTAAAGGCAGCACATTTCAAGCTAAGAATGGACCAATTTTGAGTTTAATGTAATCATTTTAATCAGCGAGAAAGTTTAATGTGATGGGCGTCTATGAAGGAGAAAGGCAGGGAAAAAAAGTGTTAGCAGAGGGAGTTAGAGTGAACAAGGTTATTTGTTATTTCCCCACAGGAGGGAGAGGCAGGTAAACAGTTGGGAACAAGGGAATCTCTTCTGTCTTTCTCTTTCTTCCTCCACCTAAAAACTGTATGAATAGCAGTACTTAAACATACATTTTACAGGTGTGCAGTGTGAATCAGATAGGTATACTCATATTTACCCTGGTAAATTGTTAGCAGTGCCTCATGTAACAGCTGTGTCTAACCAGCCAGATTAGACAAAATTTGGAAAAGCATAACACATAAAAGACATCTGCCCTTGCCAGTGAATTCATGCAAGCCTGGCAATATTCAACAGAGAGGTTCAAAGGTGTATTCAACGTTTTTCAGTTGTTCATTCTTGTACTTGTAGCACAAAACCAGCCAGCTCAAGAACTGAGTTCCAGAGGGCAAAAAAAGGACAAATATTAAAACATTATGCATATAACTTCACCTTGGATTCAGCTTAGTGCCACACATTAGATCTGTTCATACCCAACTACTTATTGTGAATAAAAGCATCGTGTACACAGACTTTACTACTGCTTTCCATTTATGCAGACAGATCTCTGGAAGCTGCTGCTAATATTTCCCATCTTCACGCATGTCATAGACCACTTAATAACTCCACTATGTCCTGTTTTTCATTCCTACATAGAAATAAATAGAATCTCTCCAGCTACTAACCTGCTGTTTCCTGCGACATGACTCCAAGTAATTCAGCGTAATTCATTTTGTTCAGCATGAGCTTAAGCATGTGCTCACACCTACTCTGTTTATTTTAAATGGAAGCTCTTGATTGCCCTGGAGTGAGAATCTGTGAGAATAAAGCAAGACAACTTGTTCACCGCTCTGCCCTTATTATCCTATTGGTGTTTATTTTTGTCCTGTTGGCCTTGGTGTGATCTCAGCTGACATGACTGTGTCCTGTCAGCAATCTCCCATGTAATGAAACTTCCACTGAAACCACAAGGAGTTGCACAGCGCTCACTGCTCAAAACTGTCCCTTTTGGTAATTTTCTTTTTAACTGCATTTGCTGGTAACAATTCTCATGTATTCTGCTCCAACAATAAAGTGTAAATTGGAAGAAGAGTGCTTTAAGCAGAGTAGTTTAGTTCAAAATAGCTTATTATGGTGAGACACACTATCTTGTTGTAGGCAAATTCTAGGGAGGCTCAGGCAGTTTACAAGTGCTTTGGGGAGTTTTCAGATTTTTACTAATTCCAGCCTCAGTCTAGCCTGAGCCAACTTAGTTGACCTTTTATTTGAGAGCAAGAGAATAAAATCTGCCAAGTTTTGCAGGCAGTTGACCCACTCATGCCACTGCAGCAGTGCTGCTTGGATACTGGCAGCAGGCTTTTATAGGAAGAAAATGAAGCAGAAAATTATTTTGAATAATATACATTCCATACAAATAATACAGAGTTAAGTAAAATAATACAGAGTTAAGTAATTAGTAGTTTGTTTGTGATCACTGGACTAGACATACCTCTACACTACATAAACTATGTAAGTTCCCCCAAGTACAGAGAGGGGTCCTCCAGACTTGAGTGTCTGCATTAACTTGAACTGCACTGTATGTGTTACAATAATTAACAAAGAAATAGTGTTTGTTTATCCAGTAATTGCACTTGCCTGTACATCTCTTACTGATTATACTTGACATTATCCAATACTAGGTGCAAACTGCTGCTTGGATGAGTAACTGGGAATATCAGGTACTGCAGAAAAGAAGTCAAGAGCTTGGCCAAAGTCGACCACCAAACTAGGTGAATGCTACAGACTAGAAATTTTCAGCCATGCAATCTCAAATCCCACCGGAGGAACAGGCTCACGTATATTGTCCGTTGTTCTTACCTTTCCCTCTGTTTCCATGAAAGCTGCCAGTAAATTCTGAGTTGCTGTTTCCTGAAAGCAGAGTGAATACATGAGTCTTTAACTTCAAATTTCCCCTCTCACCACTGCCCAGCAGCATGAAGTTAAATAAACAAATAGCTGCGAGGATAGCATAAAAGAAGGAAGAGCGATGACAAGCAAAGTATATGGCATTCATCATTCATCATGCAGACCAAGAAGATAAGAACAGAAAGAGTAATTATTCAGCAAACCAGGAAGTCACATCATCAAATCCTGGACAAATATTTAAGTGCATACACACAAAAGTGTATTTTACAAAGATGTCAAACAGACATCTTTGTCGTTCAACCTCATTTTTATCTTGTTTTTCAACAAATAGTTTTCAAGCTAAACTGAACTTCTGAAACTCCATGTGGATCCTTTCCAAGTAGCTAAATTACCACGTCTAGTTCTTTTAGGGGTAATTTTGCAATTTACACACTCCCTTGTCTCCAGTTTAGAGCTGCTTTCTGTACTGACCTTTTTCCTTAGCTGCATCAGTGGGATGGGATCCTGCTGGAGACTTCGTCCAGAATATGTGCACAGCATAGTGATTAGTCCTAGACACAAAGCAAGCACTCCACTTCATGGAAGTTGGAAAGATTGCTACATTTGTTTACAGTCTGCACTAAAACAGAACCAACCTTGGGTTTTGCACAAAAAGTACAGCAATCTCGTCAGACTATTAAATAGTCCCAGGCTAGATGCTTTCTCAGGCAATCAGATCTCCTTGCAAGTGTCTTAACTACTAGCTGTTAAATGTGGCTTCTCTCAT
The DNA here is from genome assembly GCA_032353885.1 of Nothura maculosa. NCBI lineage: Eukaryota > Metazoa > Chordata > Aves > Tinamiformes > Tinamidae > Nothura > Nothura maculosa. The sequence goes on from JAUBOD010000327.1 coordinate 10,008,099, forward strand.
ACTTTCTTGCACTTTCTTCTGCTGCAGCTCTTATATTTTGTATAAATTAACATTTCTTGATTAAAAGAATAAATTCTTCATAGTCATGAACACAATTCATTAAACTCAGATCTCCCACTCTGCAGATCAGTGCTTAACCACTATACTCCTTATTCTTTGAAAATCTGTCTTGAATTTTGTTTTCTAACATGACTGAGTAGAAACATATTTCAAAAAAGGTGAGAGTACAGAAGAACAGAGCAGCTTGTTCTCTCCAACTGCTCTGGGGCTACCCTACCACTTGTGTGGCCACTTTGCCTCCTTCTTCTCCAACTGTTTATACAGGGGATCTCAGAGTGTGTTGCTCAGTAGTATAAACAGTGCTCAAATTCTAGCTATGTCCTGTCACAAACCTGCCACTTCTGCTGAGAAAGCAATTGTGAACACACACAAAAAGCAGCAGTGACAGCAGGAACTGCTTCAGGTAGTAGAGAGGCTTCTGAGGCACCTTTGAAGGTGCCAGGTGGGATGTGAAGGGGAAGGAGCAGATGATCTGACACCCAGGAGGACCAGCAAAGGCAAAAAGAAGCAGGAATGAGATGAAGAGTTTAGTTCAATGTGGGGGAGCTTTTTGAAGTCTTTGAGATCTTTGTTTGAAGGAAATAAAGAAACCTCAGTGTCCACTCTTTGTATCTCACACCGAATGGTACAGTCAGTGTTGCCGTGACTCTGAGGGACTCCAAGGGAGCTTACACAGCAACAAGCAGGGAGGCTCCTCCTCATCAGACAGCTGGAAATGGGCTGGGATGCGCATGGCCATGCAGAGAATCACTAAGTATTGCCTTTCCCAAACGTGCTTCATCCAAATGGGAGCTTTCAATGTGCATCCCATCATCAGGTTACTAATTTGCAAGGTAGGCCAAACACTAACAAAGTGTGGAACATCTGAGCTGCAGAACAAATCTTCTGGTATCTAAGAAAGTTTTGGGTAAGATTACATTGTTGTCAGCATATTTCACTGAATGCTCACGCCTACTGCATTAAACCGACTGACCATAAAGTGGTCCATAAAGTTTGGTGGTTCACAGTGAGCCACCAAAAAGCTAGAGGCAATTGTCATAAGGAGCAGTCAAGAAAATTCATATTAGACATAAACTTAAAAATATTCACCATGAGAGGGGTCAAACACCGGACCAGGCAGCCCAGAAAGTTTTGGCAATCAGTCATGCTGGGTGTGTGTATTTGAAAACCTGATAACTAATATGCTTTAACAAGGACATTTAAGATTTTGCTTTAGACACTGTAAGTGGTGTTCCACATTGTGTTACAGCTACAGTCACTCCTAAGGTGCTTGAAGCTCTACCCTAATATGTAATTGATTCAGCAACTGTCTGCAAGGAAAGAGATTTTCATGTATCTTCTATTCCACAAATTCCAGTATCTTTGGAAACTTGCCTGATCAGGTTCTTTATTTCCATTAGATATCCACTGGAAAGCAGGAAGGGCTGTCTGCATTCTGCACATTGTCACCACACAATCATACCTTCTATAGAAGCTATTATTCTATAGAATTACAGAATAATATAGGTTGGAAGGGACTCCTCAGAGATTACAGCAACCTTGCATTGACCTGAGCCAGGTGCACTAGACCACTGTAACATCAGCCTTGTTGGTGCTGATGCCCAGCACTAGAACATGGGACTCATGAGTCCTGGGAGATTCCACCAGAAAAGACAAAAGGTACAAGTGACGCAGAGGCTGAGAACTGCGGAAGAGGACAAAAGTCACAGAGCAGGTAGATATTTGATGATGACAACGGGAAATTTTTTTGAGCACCTCAGGTCTACACACTGCCCCATGCCAATGTAGCCTTCCTCCTAATTGCAGATGTGATAGATGGTAGCATAGCAGAGCAGCCACAGGAATGAAACAGCTTCATGCTGGCGGTCTGAGGACGTTCTGACCTTGCCCTTCAGCAAGGCACCAGTGTTGCGTTTGAGAAGGAAAGGCCAAAAGCCTGAAGGAAAGGAGAATGAGCAGCCAGAGGCTGTGCAAATACAGGAATTCGGTGTTTTGGAAAAAAGGCCTCATTTGTCCGTTGTTCTATCATGTGCTGCTGTGCCTGGCCCTTACTAGCTCTGCATTTCAGAAATTGTCCAGCTGATATGTGTGCTTTCTCACGTCTATTTACACGAAAAGTAGAAACTCTACCATCTATATTGCTTTAATTAACTAATCCCTAAACTTCCTGTGTAAGCCTTGAGATGAGAGGAAACCACACTACATACAGTGGAGAGTGTCTGTAGGGTAATGAAAAGGTCAATGGGAAAATGGCGAGACAAAGTGGTGACATTTGGTCCTCCTACACGCTTTTAATGTGTGAGAATGGATAGGAAAAAAAGTACATTGTGGTCAAGAGAGCAGAATGCTTTACTGAGAAAAGAGGGACTTCCTGCTTGCTTGTATGGGCTGGTCTAAGATTATTTCCTCCATCTTCATGAAAATACTTATGTTTTTAAACATAGCCTGTTTTGCGCTTATAGCAGTCATTGGTTCAATGACCTAATTAGACCTAGGTCAGATACAAACTAAATCATCACTTAAAGAAAACAGCAATTTAACAGAGTAAATTGAGGATCTGAAACGTATACATCAGCAGCAAACCCTAGCTCAGAGAAAGCAAAACTGGTTTCTGGGCTTGCCTCGTGATTTGACAAACTGCAAGTTGGTCGCTGTGTGTCAGCAAGGGCAATGTTCTGTATGCAAACTGTGCAGGAAAGCCAGAAAAGAGAAGGTTTATGAAAGAGTTTCCGTGCGTAGTGGGGTAGACAGATAAAATGCCTGTGGTATATTTTCAAAGAACTGAAAAAAATACTGTGAGTATAAAAAGTAAGGTCATAAAACACTGCAGTAGCAGATTAGCTGAGAAAAGTGTGAAACAAAATCGCCTAGTTAATCAGCTAGATTTTAGCATTGTCAATGTGCTCTTGTTTACCATAACTCAGCACTTTGTATCTGTTGCAAAGATGCCATTGTAGGGTTGTTTGGTACCCTTCCAAGTGGGAAGATAAATTATCTTTAGCCTGGTTTATAGATGAAACAAGGCCTATGCAATCACTTTGCCTCTCCCGGGAACTCCCAGAGGCCAGGAACTCCCTGGTATCTGATACTCAGTCTTTAACTTGTAAAGCACTTTGTCATTGCAAGTAATTGCAAAGAATTTACAGCAGAAGAAAATACAATCAGGCTGTAACTTTATGTCAAGTAAGAACAAGCTGAGCAAGACAACTGGATAATGGCAACCATCTGAAAAATCCACTTTGGGAACAGCATGGGGACACTGCTATTCCGTCTGCGTCCACTTAATAAACAAGTTAATGAAATCAATATTCCTAGTAATGGATGTAGCTGTTACAGAGTCCACGAGGCAGGGCAGCTCCTCATGTCTTTTAGCTGGCTGCTAGTAGCAAATCAGAGCTGAGGCACTTTTGTGGCTTGGTCTATTTGTCCTCCTGTAGTCCTGCTCTAAGCTGAGCTTGTAAAGAAGTTCCCGTATCAGCCAACTTGGTACAGCAGGGCAGGGGCAACGTCCCGAGTCAGGCTGAGAGTTACAGGCCAAGAAGCTGTTCTCTACCCTGGAAGCCTTAATCCCAGCCTGCGCATCAGCTCTCTGGTAAGGCTTGGAAGAAAGGAAAACCAAATAGGATGCTGAGACACTAAGTCACAAATGCATCTTCCACAGTCGCTAGTGCATGCGGTTGGACGGTGCAGCCTTTCACAGCTGCCATTTCGTACCAGCTGTTTCTCTTAACTCAGCCCATTCATCATTCTGCTCTCACCGTGTTCTTCTTAAGCCTTCACTAAATGTTATGACAACTGCTTCTCTGTGAAACTAGGAAGCCCCGAGAAGACTCTAGTCATTGCTATTCCAACAAAAGCCAGGAAACAAATAATTTCTTTAATCATTGTAAGAGCCTCTGCTCTTTTATTCATAACTTCTATAAAGAAGTGACAGCTAGTAATTACAGGTTTCCATAAGATTGGCGGTAATTAATAGGACTGTGAATAGCATGGTATCACTGTAGTCTAATGCATTATGTTAATGGCATCCTTCATGATTCTTAAGCTGTGTAGTCTTTGAAGAAGCCTATTTCTATTTTATGGACAAATTCACTCCTAGTATAATTTTGTTTCCTTGAAGGCAGTGATGCTGTTTCCATTTTTACAAGAGAGATGATCACACCATATACCAAGAGAAAAAATAGAAGCCAGTGAGGAGTAATTTGGACATAGGCAAGGCATTCAATCTTAGTAAAATGTTTCCAAGAAACCTTTTGGAATGGATGATTTCCCTTACAACTCCAACTATTCTGTGGTTTTTCCCATTGAGAAAGAAACATTTCCAGAGCTTCCTAGGAGAAGGTATTAACACCAGGCAGAAAAGAGATGCACAACATTTTCTTCTCCTTACCTGGGTTTGCAAGGTTTCTCTCATCAGTTCAGTCCCATCTGCTGCATACAGCCTCTTAGGAGCAAGGATTCTTTGTGCTCTCAGCCAGGTTTTGGATGCCAGGATGATCTATGACAGGAAAAAAATATTATCCGTCATTCCAAAAAAAAAAAAAAGTAATCAGAACTTGGGAATGGTTGGGGGTGGGTTATTATCCTGTGCTGGATAAAAAATGTGATCCACAGAACTTCCAAGCAGAAGTGGGAATTAACTGCTTTGTCTTACAGTACCCTTAGCGGTAATCATGCTGGCTAATAAATTACAAATAATACAGTTACATTCTCAAAGCAGTCCCCGTGCTGCAATAAATAGTATCAGAAGCAGATGCTGGCATTCACTGGCCTAAAGTATTTCTGTCTTGCAATCTTTTACATTCACTTTCTAATCAAAACCCCACCAGGGTTTTGTGTGGGCACACCTTGATTTGAGCATTATTATTTAATTAGTATTAATAACCATAAACATTATTAGTTTAAATGCACTGAAACTCGGTTAAATCAGAAGGCTTCAAATGTGGACTATAAATTTATCAGTTATACCACTTTTTTTAGTCATACTTTTCATTGCAAGGTGTGGAAATATCCCCTAGAAGGGCATCTCAAGGGAGATTCAGATCCAGAAGCCCTTCACTGCAGTCTCAGGAGAAATGTCACATTTGCATTTCCATTAAGTCCTGTTAAGATTGAGATTTTACTGTGATTGGATCAAATCAGTCTAAGATCACTGGTTTTGTTAATGTACGGTCTTATTCAGCCCCCTTGGTCACATCTTTGTGTGCCAGAAGATTTGCAAGGAGTTCATTTTCACATTTCATACTGCGAACAAAACTATCGCAATCCTAAACACAGAAATATTTGATTCTACTGGGCCCTTTGCCAACCTCTCATCTCTCATTGTGAATCTTGTTCATTCTGACTGGGATGTGAGTATCTTCTGTAAAGAGCCCTGGCATTTACTTGTCTTTTAGATTGTTTGTATAGTTTGAGGTGCTACAAAATCAACAAGGACACTCTGGAGGAAGCTGAGTCTGCACTCAGATTATTTGTTTATTCTTAATGAATCAATGTGATACCTGATAAAAGAAAAGGTTCACTTACATCAGGCTTCCTGACCTGACTAACAGAGACATTAAGGTTTTAAAGTCTTTTTAGACTATTCCTTTTGTTCTGTTCAAAGAATCATTCTTTAAGAATATTTTGCAATATTTTTCTTCGATACCGAGAACAAGCAGATACTGCAGTTCACTGCATAGGATATTTAGGCTAATTACTTTTTTTCTTTTCATTTCAACATGGTATTTACTTAGTTGATGAATGTGAACAGTAACAAGATGAAAAGAGATATAAGGAAACATGAAGAAGAAAATAAAACAAAGGGAATCCCTTGTGCATTATTCATTTAAAGATCATAAAAGTTCAGATGCGAATATCATGTATTCATGTTTCATTATGATTAGAACACAGGAAAAAAACACAATTATCTCTGCCTGTCAGGACAAAACCCATGTGCTTACTGAAAGAATATAACAGGAAAAAAAAAACGTTTATGAGCTAATTATTGCAGAATTGTCTCATAGAGACACTTGGATTTTTTCAAGATCCTGGGATATGGCCCATTAACGCAGGGCCACAAGAAGTCACTGGATGGGCCATAGCTAATACCCTGGAAACTTTTGTATCCTTATTATTGTATAGAGAATGTTATTACTTCTGCTTATTAATATGCCAAATATTTTTTAGATGTTAGAAAGTTGCCAAAATTAATTACTTAACATTTTAATTATTGGATGGACAACCATTTCTCAAATTGTACTTAGTGACAGTAAATGACTGTCACTATCTTCTTCTCACTCCAGCTAGTACGGTGTGAATGTTACTATCAGAAGAAGAGATATGTCACTCCCAAAGTGAGGCTTCAGTTCTGACTAAAACCCCTGAAATGTTTCCGTCATTTCTCTGAAAATAGTATCAGAAGAATTCAGAGGATTATCTACTTAAATATTGCTTAACACTGAAGCCTTTGGTCAGGGAGCAGCATTCCTCAGGGCTTCTAGAGCTGCCTAACCCAAGCTGAGAGGTAGCCCAAAAGCCTTCTGTTGCATTAAACCAGTTAAAAACGGTCCTTAATAAGTAATTATGAATAATTAGTATGTATTATTCTGACATTCCCTTGATTAGTTTGGTTAGATTTTGAGATTTAACTCTCTTAATTTTGGCTTTTCACCAAGGAACTTGAACAGTTTCATTTAGAGAGTGTAATAAGGAACTAACTTCTCTATTGCCGAGAACACTTAATGCTTCTTTACACTGTTTAATACAGCCTTAGACACTCACAATTTACATAGCTAGCCTTAGAAACTTGTGTGACAGCTAACCCAAGCCTGCCTGCAAGGAAATAAAACACCACATTGTTAGTTGATGACCCAAGTTGCATTTTATGGCTACTGCAATATTAGTAATTGACTTTGGTAAAAGCTGTTTTATCAACTGTAATTAAAAAACATATAAATTATAAAGCCATGTGCATTTTAATTTGTCTTTTGTACACACACAAGTCAGAGAACATCTCTGCAATGGAATCTTTGAATAAGTGCTACAGGAGTTCTCTTACTGTGATTTGTCTTGCAAAATGCATCTTTGTGAGGTTACTGCCGACAACTTGACAAAGCTCACCTTGGAGGGACCAGGGCAGGATTAGCAGCAAGGGAAGCCCAGCGGCCAGGCTGGGATCGACGCGTGCCGAGCCCCACACCGTGGCTCCCATAACGGCAGAGCTCCGGCTGGGAGCTGGCAGGGCTGCCCGGGCTGGGCACGGGGCCAGCCCGGCCTCCCGGCCCCCAAGCCGGCCAGGGCAGAGCCAGACAAGGGGGAGGTGACAGTGAGAGCCACTTCTGGGCCGGCCGCCCTGGACGGGGACGGGACAGGACGTGGAGAGCGGCGGCTGCCGCTTGTTCCCTTGGTGCAGGCTCTGCCAGCGATGCCCCCCCGGCACACCAAGTGGCCACGCACCGTCCTCCTCGCCGGCATCGCTGTCCTGCTCATCTCCCTCGTCGTGGCTGCCGTCCTGGCTTCTGTCCTCACTCGGGGAAAGCAGGAGATGGGTCCCCACAGGCTGAAATGGAAGGACAGAGGCACCACCAGGAACCTCCGAGAAGTCGTCCTGGGAAGGTGCTACAGCTACGTCGCGGATCAGCAGTCCACGCTGGGGTGAGTACCAGCCCTGCTCCAGGTGAGGTGCTCCGGTACAAGCCACGGAAGGAGGCAGCCACCATCCCCACCAAACCACCACCTCGGGTGTGCAGAAATTGGGGGGAAAAGGTTGCACTTTTGTCAGAAAAGTGCACCCGGAGAGCTTTCCAGGGGATCAGCCTGTGGGATGAGTGGGACAGCAAGGTGCTAGGACAGAATCACCCAAAAACGCAAACTGTGACTTTGCACAAAGCAGCTAAAATAGAAGTCGGATTCCCACAGGTTTGAATATGCCTCGGTGACCAAATCCAGGCTGTAAAAAGCTCTGTAGCATGTAACACTGTATTCACATAACCCAGATATTTCACAGGAAAGCGGAAAAGTTCAGCACAGACTTCCAGGGTGGATAAGCCTGTTAGAAAAGTGTTGGGAAATGTGTTGGGCTCAAGCGGAGCAGATGTTTTGGCCTGTGGGCAAGATGTCTTGTGCGAGTTCCCAGCAGTCAGAGCCTGGTACCGCAGGGGACAGCCGGGATCTCACAGTGGTGACACCTGGGCACTGTGTCCCCATGCGGCCCCTCAGCACGTGGAGTGTTGCGATAGGCAGAGGTCCAGGTCTGCAGCAGTATCCGGGCTGAGGATGGGTCCAGCCCAGGGAACTGCTAAGCAGGGAATAAGGAGGCCCAGGGGTCCCCAGCACCTCCAGAGCAGGCTTCCCACCTCCTCAGCCCATCCTCAAAACCTCTGAAAACCTGGAAACTTCCTACTGGAGAGCCAGGAAAGGGGCAGGGTTCTCACCTCTGCTTCCAGTGCAGGGAATCCTGTATGAAAATCCTGCAGGGAATCCTGATGTGCACTATTGGAAGGAAAATGGACACACAAAACACGTGGCCTGAGCCCACAGAAATTGAAGCACACATTCTATATTAAACATGTGAGTGCTTCCAGGTTGCTTTTATGAGCAAAATTAAAACCTCCTGAAGGTTTTGCAAAACAATGCACATTTTCCTCAAATGATATTTACATTTATTAAATAAGAATCCACTCAATATCTAAGTCTGGAATAATTTTGGAAACCTAATAGCCTTTGTTACTTCTCCTTGTTCATTCATTCAAACTGGGGTGCTAGAGATGTAAAAAATGACTTTTGTGCAAACTTGTTTCTAGCCAACTTCACAAATGGTTTCACTCACATTACAATCTGAAGCTGAACCACAAATATGGCTGGAAATTATTTGCTTAAAAATGCTTTCAAGAATAGATTTTAAAAAGCCACAAATCCATGGTCATAAGTTTTCTAAAATGGTTGTGTTTACAAGGCAATACGTTTTATGCCATCCTGAATCCAGCAATATTTAATCGTTTCAGAAGGACTGTGGTCTCCTTCTTTCCTTTAGATTAATGACTTCTGTGTAGCTGGAGAATTTTTTTTTCAACCTATTAAAGAAACAATGTAAACGGTATCTGAAAGAGACAGCACTGAAAAAGGAAAAATATTCATTTCTGTATACCTGAAAAGTTCAACAGGTTCCTGAAGAGAAAAGGTAAGAAATAGGCACTGCCTCTTTTAGGAATCTAATCTTAGATTTACCATTCCCAGTCCTACTGAGAGCAGCGTAGTGTGTGGTAAAACCAACTGCTTTCATCACTACCACTTTCTGACAATAAAGCCAGGGCCTTTGGGACACATCACAGATCCCTCCATCTTTCATCCTGTGCTTTTTCATCATTACTATAGGTCTTGTATCTCCCATTGCTTGATCTTTGATGTATTTAATCCAAGAAAAAGATCAGGAAAATAGAACTGAAGAAACTCAGGTTTATAAGCTGATCACACAGTGTCTTATACTCAGTTGGGCCTTCTGTTGGCTGGATCTGGATCTGCCAGCCTTCACCACAAACACCCATAGACTCTCTATTTTTTCCCTCTTTTGACTCCCCTTTTGTTATACAGGGTCTAACTCACATATTTCTGTCTATCTTGACTTTCATGTTTTCCTGGCTAAGCCACGACTTCCTACTTTCATAATGTTTCAAAAGCTATCGCCTAAGCAAGGCAAAAGCACTTTTTGGTTCCACACCTCTGCATTTCCTGCAGATGTTTTTGACATGAAGCCTCAACCTAACCTCTCTCATTCTACAACTTCGAGCTAGACATTAATGTGTGCTTGAAGTGATCTTGGCCAGTCCTTTGGTCCCACTCTGCCCTCCCAGTCATTTTAATAAAAGAAGCTATAAGAATCTCACTGAATCAAAAAAAAATCCCTGCAAAAAACTTGAAATGCATCCTTTCCCAACCTCTTTCATTGGGCACATCTTGCAATGAAACAAAACAGGGCATAGGATGAGTACAAACTACCAAGATTTGGTTGCACTCAAGAATATGCTTTTTTTATTATAAAACCCACTGAAATACAAGTTTCATCTTTGCTAATATTTTCAGGTATTTGATATCAGCAATAGATTCATTACAGTACTAGTAAGTGTGATTGTTAGTACATTTTGGACTGCCATACTTTGAAATTAGAATAGCTGACTGGTTTTGAAGCAAAAGGTGGGCTGGTGACCTATGTCAATAGGAATTTCTAACATATCCAGACCTCATGGATCAATATAACAGGGGCTATAGTCACCACTAAGCACTGCTTTTCAACAGCACAATGTAAGCCACGTGACAGTGCCATGGTCATGCTGATGTTCACCTTTATCATCATGTCCACAATAGCTCCAGAAGATCCTGGACATACTCCGGAGTTCTGGACACAGCATGTAATGAACACACTCTGTTCATCTTTCCCAATTCGAAATGTGGGTCAAAAGCCTGTGGCACCAGCAGCAGAGTTTTGTGATCTTAGGTAATCTTATTTTATCCTATAGTGTTATGTTTGTTCTCCAAAACCATCCAAAATTTCAGCAGCTGCTTACTAAAGAATAATTCACTACTGCTGCATATATAGGACTGTCCTCCAGTAATTTTAATTGTTGTGTGCAATATAACTCTTAGTGCTCTTTTGTTTCTTAAGAATAATTTGAAAACAAACACTTTCCTCTTCATTCTTCTTGTGTAGAACTCACTCTGTGCCAAAGTTTATGAGAAACACATAGTAAATGCCAAATACCTCTATCTTTTGCATTTCCAATATTAGCCCCATTTCTAGGAAAAAACCCCATGCTGCTGGTATGGCAGCAAGCTTTTGAGGTATTTTCTCTACCAGCACATAGAGCTGCACAGCTACGTAATCACTTCAAAGATTAATATTATTTCTTTTCAGCTTCCTTAGAAAATATTTACTGGTGCCAGAAGAAAAAGACAAAGTGAGGGTGCATCGCAACCTAGAAGTGTTTTGAACATTAACAAAAGAATAAAAATATTGAATTTGAATAGTAATAAAAGGTACAAGTTTTGCTTTCACTAGTCTTACAAAATTCCCATATTTACCTACCGTAGCCATTAAAATATGCTGTATTGCTGTCTGTAAAAAGGCACTAATACTTGAAGGATTTGACTTTCAATTACTCCATGTCCTCTTTCCCAGTAATACAGACCCCCTCTTGTGGCTAACTGAACACTTGACAGCATTTCAATTTTCATGCAATACTAATTTAAATATACATTAATTCAATCCTGGTACAATCAGAATCTTTTTAGAACACCTTACTCAAATGCTTAATACTTGAATATTAAGAAATATTATCTATATGGAGGCCCTAGACATCAAGCCCTGAAACACAAAGTGTGCTTCTTCATTAGTCTAAAACAAACTCACCTTACATTTGCATTTCAAGATATTTTTCATTTCCCAATGAAGATTACTCCTACCCCCTGAGACTTGCTCATTGATCCACTCAAAATAAGCCAGAGTTGCTTATAGGGCCCACTATTTAAAAGTGGCTGAAGTTAAGCCAGCTTGTTTTCTGTGTAGCATCTGCTATTGTATTTGCAATATAATTTATTCTAGAAAGAATTTGTCTTTTGTGCTTACTTTTGCATTTGCCTTTATGCTATGCTAACATTTTAAATTAAATTTCCTTGCATTTGTTCCCTGCATATTAACACTTTCACACCAGGCATTCAGTATTTCAAAAAAACTAGTTCTACAGCTAGTTCAATGGCATATTATTTAAATGGAATTGACTTAGTTTTATTTTATATGATTATGGCATCATATTCCAATATTTGATTAAGAAGAATATAAGGCCTATGTAAAAGAAATTTTGGCTGCATTATGTCTTTATCATATGACTCCATCAAAAGGTTTTTAGACTTTCAAGATATCTGTCATATAACTGGAACAAACACAGAAACTTTCTGGCTCATCCGCTCTGGCGGAAGTGTTGACTTCTCTTGCTACTTTTGGTTTGTCTTTCATTATTAAGAGGGACACTGTATCACCATATTAACACATGGCTCATTAAAATGGGAAAATAGAACATTTGTTATTGCTTCAATGTATGTTCTTACTACTTCCTTCCCTATTTCAGATGCCAAAGTGCTGACTTCAATACTTACTATGTGTTAGCCTTCATTATTTGAAACATTCATAGTTGTGTTTTTAATTTCTATTCCCACAGCTGCTTACATTTGCCCTTGGATGTTTAGAGCAAGGTCATTCATATCTTTTACAACTGATTTTCCCTAACCTGTGCATGACTGGCTTTGATCCTTTGTGTAATTTCTTAATGACTTAGATACAATGATTACAAACGTTAACAACTACTTGAGTCTCACTCAGAAGGACAACTCAATTGCAACATGCTCTAGTGAGCTTTAGTGAGGAAATGGAAAATATCATTTGGTAGAAACCAGTGGCTGGTTTTGAGCACTTTAGGCTTGAGAGCAAGGGTTACTGGCTCTACAGCTGGTTCTTAGATGACTTCCTGTGCTGTTTCAGGCAAGTATCCATAACTATTTTGGGCTAAAAGATAGGGCTCCATTTGAGTCTTAGTGTCACCTCTTTCTATCTAGAGACAGTTAGAAAGTTAAATTAGAAAGAAGTAATTTCCTTTCTAAAGGACAAGCTAATATAGTAATGATTATATGATGGTTAATTGGTTCTTGAGGTAATTAACAACCAAAACATTTATTTCTGCTCCCCTGAAGTACAAACTCCCAGGCTGTAATCCTGTTAATAACAGTAAATTTATGAGTGTTATGGGAACTTTGGGAGGAGATATCCAAAGGCTCCTTGTCCTATCTCCATGGCCAACATCAATATGCTTTTGAAGTACAGCAGTGCAGTGCCGTTGGGTTCTCGTGGGGGTATAGCTCTCATTTCGGCAGCCCTTATCTGCTGCTTATTGTTTAGATATACTTATAGACATATATAAATGACTATTGCATGACTATGTGTTTCTAATGTTCTCAGAGAGCTTTTTAATATTGGTAAGATATTTATAGTTCTTTGTACAAGATTCTATGGGATTTGGAGGCATTATTTTAGTATTTGAGATAGCTTATACTTATTGCATTGATTACTCTGTCATATCATAAATATAAAAATCTCCTTGCATAAGTAGAGAAAATCTCCTTGGTTTTCATTACATATGCAAGAGAGATCATTCTAGATATACTAGCCCTTTACAAATTAATCAGAAATACTTGTGCACTTGGCACTATAATTTTATGCAGGTACTTATCAAGTACAGTTGCTTATCCTCCAGTCTCTTAGTTACTCTTTCTTTGCTTTCTTTCTTCCTTATTGATATCACTTTGGCTATACAGAGCAATTACTCTCTGAATTCTAGCAACACAGAAGGACTGAAATGAGATAAGTTTGGACGAGCTAATCTTAACAGTTCCCTGTTGCTGAAAGGGGGAAACCTGTCCCTCACACTTCTCCCTGCCCTTGTGTCAGCCTCAGGACATATACAATCCATAAGGACGTCAGTCGAAGCCTGCCTTGCTCTGAGGTGGTTACTGACAGGATAGTTCAGCTGGTTCAACTGATAGGATAGTTCAGCTGGTTCAGCCAGTTCAACTATCAGCTGATAGTTCTTCAAACTGAAGAATTGCTTAAAACATCAGAGCACTTTGGGGAAATGTCACTTTGCTTCTCCATAGGTGTATTAGGGACAGATTATTATTCCTTCAGAAGAAGATTCTTCTTTCTATGGAGGTAAAGTAAAAATTGCCCTCAAGTCTCCAGGAGTAAAAACAGATGCTAAGGATGCTATCTCTCTTCACAGAAGATGACCCCAAAATAAGGTGTCACCAAGGAGTTCCCTGACTGTTCCACTAAATCTGCAGTCTCCTGCCCCATGTTTGTCCTGCTGACATATGCCACCTTTGAACTAGGGAACTCCTAACTTACTGTGTGTGTGTCACATTCCAGCAGTTTTAGCTCTCAAAATGAAAGAAAAAAAGTAAAATAAAAAGTATCTAAAGTTGCATTAAACCACTGAGTACTTACTTGTTATCATATTCCGATTTAGATCTTTCTTGTGGATGTGTCTTCCCAAGATTCACATTCAGATTTAAGCAATACTAGAAATAAATTTTATAATGAATATGCCAGTTTAAATAAGTTCCCTCTATCTCTGTTGATGAGATAGACTTGACTTGGAAATTAAACCTTACAACAGCAAAATTTTAAAATGTAGTCCAGGTGGCACTTTAGCCCTTGTAAAGACTGAATCCAGGGTACAGAACATAGTTGTAAATGTCTTCTGCTTAAGCAGTTTTTTTTATATATTTATTTTATTTTTTTCACCTAGAAAAACTTAAAACTAGCCAGCAAATAATTTGCTGATTTGCTGAGCATTTCACTATTTTAAACCTGCCGCCTCTTGGCTCAGTACTTCCAGGAAGGTTGACATCATTGAGTGTTATCCCGGAGCATTAATTCCCAAATCACATAAAATACAAGAGAGCTGTAAAGCAAGGCCATGCAGCTGCCCTTGCAGTCATCCCCTTGTCTACGTCTCGTCTACTTTTGGTTTCAGAGCTCAAGAGGCCTGATCTCTGCTGTGGGGAATTCAGCTACGCTACCTCCAGGCAGCATTTCCAGAAGTCACCTTTCTATGAGGCAGTTTTGGGTCTCTATCTCTACCCCAGAGCCTTCTTTATTGGCCTTGGAACTATTTTATTAATAGCGAGCAAAAAATCAAGCGGCCAAAAAATCCACTATGCCATTCTCATAATGAACAAAATAGTCTATCTTAAATATCAAGATGATGGACAGATTTTATGTAATTAAACTAAGTGGGGAGTAAATGCTAGTACTTATTGAACATTTAGAGATTGACAGCTCAGCTTCATGACTTTTTTAACTAATTCTTTTCCTCAGTGTTTTTTTCCCTTCTCTATTCCTCTCCATGCTAAAACGAGCAGCGAGTAACCTCCTCAGATGTTCACCCATGTCAGAGTGTGGCTGACCTCTCCTCACTCATATTTGTCAGATTTCTAGCACAGAGATATGTGATGAGAGATTTTAGATGCTAAAATAATAGCAATGAATCTAATCTCTTGTCTGCATTTACCCATTTCCTGAGTCATTGATCTGAAGATAAGGCAGACTGTCACATCAAATAAAATGCACATATTTAAAATTGCTCAGCTGCCCCTTCTGATGAGATCCTTCCTCCACTTGATGGCAGTGTTCACCTTGTATTTAGCTCCCTTCACAAGCTTCTTAAATTGACTACAGGAACTCTGCAAATATTCCAAAATACTTCTCAAAATCATTCGTGAGAAATAGCAAGTCTTGA
>JAUBOD010000327.1:10023581-10037780 GCA_032353885.1 Nothura maculosa
CCTGAATTACTATTTTGGTTAGCAGTGCTAGAAAATGGGAGGGAAACGTGGGAAACTGCATGCACAAGGCAACAAAAGCCACAGGTCACACTCATCCAGCGCCTCCACAGGGAAGCTTCCAAATCTCAGCTGCTGACAGACCCTGCAGAGGTCAACTATGCACCGGGTCCTTCAGCTCTGGGGTTGCTCACAGCTCAAAGTTCAGAGCCTCACCACAGACGGAGCCATTAAATAATCCCAGATTAGCTTGAAGAGATTGCCATGATTTAGAAAGAAACCACAGGATTTTGGAAATTCACTGCTGAATATGGCATGTCTCACCAGAGAAGTTCCTGCATGTTGGAGAAGTTTGAACCACATGATCAGATTGAATCAAGTTCTTCAGAACAAAGACAGAAAATAATTTTTCCTGGTAATTTTAAAAGACATATTTAAAAGACAATTTAAGTATGTCTCTCTTTTTTCAGTAGAAAAATAGAGGCAACATACACCAAGGAAGCGCTGCCCTTCATCAGATGTTCTTAGCACAGGCCTGATGCCAGGCCAGTGGTGAACTGAAAACAACACTCAATTCAGGGAGTGACTGAAACTCCCAGGAATTAAATCCATGCTTGATATTAGACCGGTTAAATCAATTTCAACTGTGGATGAAGTTGTCTGGTCACATCCAGTTAAAGAAAAAATAAAATAAAATTACAAATTAAAAGAAAAAAACTGTATTAAGAGTGATTTCCCAGTTATCTCAATGCTAACTCATTCCTTTAAGTGACAGGATAGTGTCTCAAGGTTAGCCAGACCAACATACTGATATGCAAGAGATAATGATGCAGAAGCTGTCCATTTTTCTAATACACACATTAAAGTTTGGCTCTAGAATAGCTGCTAATGGAAGAAATTTTGGCCTCAGTTTCTATTTGATAGATTAATGTGATATTCATTAAAAAAAGGCAATGGAAAGAAATACTCAAATTCATGGGAAATACAACTTATACTCAAATGTAAGGAAAATTCCAGGATACGCTGTGCAGTATATGTAACATTTGCATAGGAAGAAAGCATACATCTACTGGTAAAAACAATTTGTATCCCAGATATTATTTTATGCTTCAATCAGTAATCTCCCTCTCCCCCATCTTTCCTTTTCTCCTATAAATAAAACAAATAAAATTATATTAATCAATACTGTATCTGAGAACTTCCCAATAATGATTTTACTGATATGAAAAATTTCAGATTCAATGGATGGGGATTTTTTCTAATAATAGTTGTGTGAAGTTTGCTTTCTAATCTCCACCTGAAAAGATAAGTAGCTACCAACTAGTTCTGTGTCATAGTGCAAGAAGTCCTAAGAGATATCCCAAATTCTTGCACATCAAGTCTGAAAACATTGTCACTCATCTCTTACCTGTCACCTTGTCTATATGAGTTCCTGCAAACCATGTTTGAGACTTACCAGAAGCTGAAAGGGAGGACAGGATCTTTGGGCAGGTGTTCACCTCAGGCAGCCTGGGCTGTAACCATAAGAATACAGTTTTCCTTAGATATTTTTGGGCAAGGAGAATGTGCTTGTTTCACCCTAGAAGTATTCTTGCTAGAAGGTTTAGCATAACAAATACCAACAAAATTCTAGCACTGTTTTTAGTGCTGCAACATGTGTTTCCCCCTTAACGTCACTGAATGTCAGCTAAATATTGTATACCAGACAAAATTTTCTTTATATGCTAGAAAAAGGACAGATATAACTTTGCAATGTCAACCTCAACAGTGAGGATAAAAAGATTTCATATCCTCCTGGAGCTGAGATTAACAAGTCCTAAGATTTCCCACTCCTTACTTTTGGTTTATCAACTAAAATAAAATTCTGTGCAATTGGTAAGCTCTTGAGCTGTCAAGGAAAACCCTGCAATTCATATCAAAGAAAGAGCCTTCCAACAGCAAATCAATTAACTAATGTTAATAGGTGAGGATAATGAAAAATTAAGTGTTGTTTTAATTTTGTATGTATTTTTATCTTGAATTTCTGCATTGTATTTTTTAAAATAATGCTGCAATGGATTCATTTCTGCAAGAGTCCTCTATGATGCCTCTATCCTACAGAATACACAGAAAACATCCTACAGATACCAGCTGTAGAAGAACTTCTCTCACATTCAAAAGCTAAGCTCTACCACTCTAGGATATTAAAAACACATTTTTTTCTCAACTCTGCCATAATTGTGGATAAACACTATTCTCTCTCCCATATCTATGCACATCATCTAGTGCTGAGCTCGATGTTTTTAATTCTAGTAAGCTGATGCTTTGAGTTCAGGACATAGCAAGGTGTGTTAGCAGAGTCATGAATTATATTGATGTTTATTATCTACCTCTTCGTACTGGGAATAAACCCCAGGTTTTCTTATGTTTTCCTGTAAAATATTTTGTGTTCTGAGAACAAACCTACAGAACTTTGCAGCATGAAAGGATAAATGACCAAGTAGCCAGCTGTCAACTGTGGCTGTTAACACTGCCATACATAAGGGATTTCAGGAGTAACTTTAAAAGACCCCTGCTAGGAGGACAAATTACTTGCCAAATTAGAAATTGTGAACCATAAAAATGCCTTTGAACCGTACCAGTGCTTACAGCCAACCCCAACAAATTCTCCTTTATGGTGCAGTTGGACGTGCAATGTCAAGGGGATAGCTGCCTGTTCTGATAGCTGCCTCCTTATTCACTATGAGGCATCTCTTTGGACTGATTCAGTGTGATCATACTGTAATCTTGTGTCACAGTGAGATGAATTTGCAACTGCCCAAACACTAAAGTACCAAAGTTTGCAACCAGGGACAAACTCTTTGGGAAGAAAATGTAACTTAAATTTTGCTCTGACTTGTCCTTTAAGGGACCAACTCGTTGCATATACAACGGTCCAAGAGATATTTAGTGGTGTCCTTGCTTAGTAAAAGATGTGACCACTCTCTGACACAACAAGGCTGCCATTGCACAGCAAAACAATGACTGTGCAATTACTAGAAATACTTGCAGTTTTATAGTAACTAAAACTGAAAGTGCTTTTGGATTCCCGGATAGAAGACAATACCCCAGGGAAAAATGATCATTGTTACTAGCATTTACTTACCTGGATGTAAATTTAGCGCGTACATACAAGAGATGTCATCTCTACCACGGCTGAGGTCTTCCCTGTAACAGACCTGTATGGTACAAAATGAAATTTGGCACCTTATCCAAGGTGGCCAGAGAACCTCCACTTGTTTTGCCCCTTCCCTGCAGGGTCTGTACTGCTTCAGACAGTAGTGCAAGTTGGCAGTACCCAAATGCGCTTTAAATCAGTAAATTCATGCTGTAAAATATCTGCAGCCCAGCATGAGCTCAGCAGCATAATGAATTTTGCTGCTGTGGGAATGAGAGCAGGACACATCTGCCATAAACCCTTCACAGAGAGCTGGGAGGACTGGGAAAGCTGGAGGACAAACCTGCTGTGGGAGGACCCAAGCGCCACCTCCCATGGTCCTCTGCCCCTTCCTCAGCACGAGCAGCCACCAAGCAGCTTTTATGGGCTCTGACTTAGGTAAGATGATGAGTTGTGAGAGCTTGGCTACCATCAGTTAGGATTTAATAAAAGCAGGCCAAAGTTGCAGCTAACCATGGCAATAAGAGAACTAAAACTTTGGAGCAAAAAAGGAGCCAGCTGTAGCATAAGAGCAGTTGTTAAGACCTTAGGGCAGAGGAGTTGTAGTCAACCGTGAAATGAGAACTGTTGGAGTGTGGTGGAAAGGAGAAGTATGTCATAAAATAAAAGTTACTGTTGTAATCAGAAGTAGCCAAAAAAAGAATAAAGAAAGAAAAAGAATACAGGCTGATTAGTCTGAGCTGAATAACTGGCATCATATACAATACTAAGGTACAACTGTAACTGCATAAATAAAGGCAAGAAGGAAGATCAGGACACCTTGGAGTGGATTGTTTTGGTCCTGTCTGATATAAGACTGTCCCAAAGCCCATCTAGGGTGTCTGTAGGGGTCTTCCCTCTATTATGTAGTGCTCTCAGGTGCTGTAGCTCCTTTCTGGGCAAGGGCAAGTAGAGTCTGACCGTTTCTTTGTGTGATGATTCTTTTTCATAAGGAAAGGAGGGAAGACAGTTCATATCCACACACATCCCAACATTTCATATCCAGACACATTCCAGCACTGTCAAGAAATGGCCAGGAGTTGAGAAGTAGCTCCAGGTAGCCTAGTTTAGACAAAACCTATATATTATGAGGAACTGAATTCTGTATTTTCCATTTGCCCCACTGATAGATACTAAATAGAAATCTGAATCAACAAATATATTACACAGCAATTTTGAAGATTAAGAACATTGTAGAATGCCTTGAAATTCTAAATGAATTGCTATTCTTAATGCTTTCAGGATTATTCTTCCTACATCCTACATGTTCCACATCCTACATGTTATCTGTGTACCAATTGATGAAAAAAGTCTGCAACTGTTTATCTGCCACATAGTAATTGATCAGCATTATTTTTATAATGCTTTAAGTACAGTAGTTTCTTCACAAAAGATAAAAGTAATTTTTCAAGGAGCTTTTAGTGGAGACACATTAGAAGATGACAAAGATAATTACAAATAATGAAGAAAAATGATGAAGTCAAAGATGGTTAGAATAGCTCTACTCAGGTATGTAGACAGGACAATGTAATCAACATACTAAAAATTACTTAAAAATAGGGAAAAGAGAGATGCAGAATTGCAAGTAGCAGCATCTGTTACACTGTTATTGAGATGCAATGAGAGAGGCAGACTTTCCAAATGGACCCGTATTCCAGGAGCCAGGGACGTGCACTTTTGGGAGGCAGCCTTGAAAACACAGACAGTAATTACAAATTATCTTAATATAACATTTTGTTCAGTACTTCGGATACAAGAAAGCAATTGGCCGGAGCAGTCCCAGGCTTTTTTCCAGAAAGGGAGTATGTCACTATCTCAGTGCAAGCACAGCAGTGTGAGCTCTTGCCAGCAGAGTGCAACAAATTTCATTTGGGTAGTACAAAAGGAGCCCTCTGTTCTGTCAGCAGAGTGTGTTTTATTTCCAAAGATGATGACTATGCTGATGAAGCAACATCTGAAGAGAAAATGGAGATTGGGGTGATACAGTTCAGTTGAGCATGCACCAGTTCTCCCCAGTCTGATTTGAGAGGGATTCCTCTGACTCACACCAGTAAATGCAGAAGGTCTAGGACCTGCAAAGCAGTGGATGATTTGATCTGAATGAAGTACCTGATTATGATCTCAGAGATACCTCTGCAAATCAGCACTAGCTCTAGCAAAGTCAATAGCTGCAAACTAGTGCATAAGTAAAAATACCAAGGCTTCTGCTTCTGTGCTTATTAAAATTATGGATATTATTTCTGCAGAGTTGTATGCTCTCTGGGGAGACTCACTGGCACATTTTTAGATCACTATATTTGTGCAGGCAGTATACTCAGCCATATTTGTAAAGTCTGCAAGCTATACTGCCACATTTGCTTCTTATGATTTAGTATGAATAATCAATACATTTGATCTTCTAGTTATGTCATGTCAGCAAAGCTCTTTTAAGGGACATAAACATAAGGTCTACTCAGATATTACAATAATCAGCGATGTGAAATGCAAGAGAGAGATGTTTTAGAACTGCTTATTCCTCAGTTTATACTCTATTTGCTGAAGGTAGTCAGCTTTTTTGATAGATGAATTATTTTAGTGTCTGAGTAGAGTCAAAACTTTTTTGAGATCTAATACATAGAGGTTGAACATGACAGAAGTAGATCCTTTCAAAGTCATAAGTACTCAAAAATACTAACTGACTATGTTTTAATGTTTTGGCAGAGATAAAGATTGCCTAAAAATATGGGAATCATTAAAGCAGTCGTTCATTTACAAGAATCCCTGTAATATTACACCAGAAGATTATCAGCCTTTAATGGAGTTAGCGAGTCATCCCATACCCTGTAACAAGGTAATGGCCATAACACGTGGCGGGCTGTACAAGTAGGATTGTTGTGGGACAACACGTCTGTACTTTGACTGGAATGAAGGATCTTTACCATCATAACTGTGAGTATATCTAAGGTGACAAGGCAGGTATTTTGGCCCCGGGCTTGTGGCCATTGTCCTGCTGTTACCACCTTTGGAACTGAGCAAACCTGTTCCTTATCTTTACCCAGAAACATCCTTGCTCAAGGCTTTGCTTCAAAGGGCAGCTCTGGGATCACGCTGGTGAAGTTATGGAGACGTCCCTGCTCCCTAGGCATACAGCCCGTGGAAGGAGTACATGAGCATGTAGTTAGAAGGGCACTGCTTCCAAAAAGCTGCTCTTCCATGCACAGTTCAAAAGCACACAATAAATTAGGAGTATATAGACTGCAAAAGCTAATTAGAACTTGCAAACCAAACAGGCTGATTTCCACAAAAAATAGCTATCCAAAAGTTTTGGGAAATGGGAACTGGATTGGGCTACAGGAATAGAAACTGAGCCACTTGTAGCATCTCACTAAAAATAAATAATTAAACAAACTATTAACTCCATTATCATGATTTTTTTTTTATGGAAGATTTCCTGATCAGCTCTAGTATCAGTATCACTTATTCCACATTGTACCTTCTTTCACAGTCACTGTTTTGGAGCAAGACGAATGATCTCGTTCATCGTTATACAAAGTCCAACCACAATTTCCTTACCTTGGAGGATACCTTGTTGGGTTATATGACTGACAGGGTTTCATGGTGTGGAGATCCCTCTGCCCCAGGTAATAAAACCTATTTTTTACATTGCAAATATCAACATCAGTATTCCAGATTATTCTTTTCCTTGTGTATATCTAGACCTAACCACAATCTCTCTTAAAATATTATGTTTCTGTAATGTGTCTAGAATGCTTTATCTAGGTTACTTAGTCCTTCCCAGTGGTTTCTCCTATGGGACAAACTGAATTAAAGGACATTCAGGAACATCCTAAGTTTTGTTCCCTCAAAGTGCCTACAACAGCACATAGGTGTCTTGGGATAATTGCTACCCATGTGAATTCTGGATTATTGAGCTCAAGGCTCAATAATTTCTAAACCGGAGCTGTTGAAAATGTTGGGCAAAATTTACTTTTTCAGCATGATCAGACATTTGCCAAATCTGTCTTTCACATTTCATTTCCATATTTCCCATACTCAGTTTACTGGAGATGATTTGCATACAGGTCCTGCAATTGTCTTCCTGCAACATATATGACTTAACAGGAAGTCCTCCAAACACATGCAGAATAACTTCTCTCTTATAGTTCCTTCCTCATGTGGAGCTTTGATGTGCTTTGATGGGACACATATCTTTTTGCCATTTTTAAGTAGCTCTCAAAGCCACATTAGCATGTTAACAACATTCCTTCTAAACTTAATTCTATTAATTTATTTCTTTTCAGGAATCAACTATGAATCTTGCCCAAAACGGACTGAATGTGAAAGCAACCCTATCTCTGTATTCTGGAAAATGGCATCCAAGATGGTAAGATCCAAGAGACTCAGAACTACTCTGAGAATGCTGAAGTCATGAGCTGCCCTGATTGGGAGCATTCCATCCACAATTTGGAAATCCAGAGGAAAAAAAAAGTGTCTCATTGAAGTTTGTTTTCTTTACTGGATTCATAGGCTAGAAGACAAAGATTTTGATCATACAATCAAATTAATACATTGCAAGTTTTTCCATCTCTTGAAGTCATGTTAACTGTGAATAAAAATGCTGAAGTCTTCTGTCACAGACCCATCTACAGGCAGGGCGAATAAAACTTTGATATCTGTATAGCCAATGTCCATATTTTGTCATAGCCGATTTCTTGCTTAAAAATATTTTATATTAAATATTTCTACTTTTAAAAGGTTAAAAAATGGATTCATAACCAAATCTATTTTATATTATTAAATACAAATTAATTCAAAACTATGAAACATTGTGCGGTGTTTGACAAGTGACCAGAGAAATCATTTCCCTCTTGAATAATATAAAAACAATCCGAGTTCGAAGATTTGGATGTTAAACTTGAGTTTTACATGAGCTTTATGTATTAAAAATAGTGAGTTTAGAAATTTTTATTCCAAAGTTTCCATGTTTACGTAAAAATGTCAAAATAGTTGTTTATAATAATAATGCTTATAATAAGAATAATAATCATGTCAGTCTAATCATAGAACTGAAATATATGTATATATATATATAATGTTTATATATATATTGACATGTCAATGTCAAGAGCAGCCTACAAATGCCATAGAAATTTGCCAAGAGGATGAGAATCTCCCTGAACTTTGCCAAAATAAACCCCAGCAGCACATCTGCTCCGCATACTGATCCTGCAGGGTTCTTATTTACGCACCCATCTGCACACACGTCAGCCCCGATCACATGAATGAGATGCTGGTGCTCAGGGTTAAGCATTTAGCCTGGCTTTGTCAAATCAATGCTTTGCAGAATGCTCACTTCATATATATCTGCCAGAGGAACTACCCTCTTGTGTCTGTTTAATCTTACATGTCTCAGAAGATTTCTCCTTTGATATGATCATTAATGGAGAACTTTCCAGATGGAAAATAAGTACCTATGAATTCTTCAGCTATCATTTAAAAAAAATCACACATACAAAAAAAATTTTGAGTAAACCAACATATATAAAATTTTCCAAGTTCAAAGCAGTTTCTAGCAGTTTCAGTGTCCTGATTAATCCCATCAGTTCCAGAATCTGGGTGGGATAAACCACCATGCAGATTTAGGCTTGTATGGTAAAGGCTTTCTAGTCCAAATATATTTAAGATCTAGTAAAATTCATTAAAAAGTTACATATAATTAAACCTTCTTGTAATTTCATAACTCCCAAGAGCTGTGTTTGAGCCACACTGTTAAAACATAACAGCACTTGGAGGATTTAATAAGTGCAGTTATTTGTGTTAAAAATTCTTTCTCTTACCAGAGGATTATATATCTAGAGTGCTCTGGGTACTCTATGTTGTAACCTTAGTAGTCTTAAAATATTTGGGCACAAGTTTTAAAGAATAAACGGACAATGATTACATGATCCAGTAATTAAAAATCAAATCAAACAAACCTTGGTGAGGAGTCTTACTCAAACCACTGGTGAGAAGAATCCCAAGCCACAAAAGAACAGAGCGCATGACTCACAGAGGAACAAGTATGTGATGATTCACACCTCAGACCTGTGGCATCTCTGTTCTGGCTTGTTCTCACAGTGTGAGCTGAAGTAGCCTGAGGACTATTCCAAGCTGTTGAGGGAGCTAACAGCCCTGTCAGATAGCTGTAGCCAACCCTAGACAAAGTTGCATCTTCCCATAAATACTGAAGGCAATCGTGACAGCAGATTTGCTATACTAGTATCATGCAGTCTTAGCCTCCAATCTGTAGCTATTTGATGAAAGTTTAGGACATTTTTGCCACCATTTTAGAAGCTGTATTTTCATTAGCAGCTTCAGGTAAAAATATTGGCCAGATCTTCTACTTGCATAAATCAACTCTAATGACACTGAAGAAGTTTCAGTAATTCCCACTAGCCAAGAACTTGATGTGACACTGATTGCAATGTTAGAGTATGATGTCTCTTGTTCTATCCAGTTTGCAGAAGCAGCATGTGGTGTGGTTCAAGTGATGCTCAATGGATCAATAGAAGCTGGAGCTTTCAGAAGCAGCAGGTATTTATGCAGCAGGCCATCATGCCTGCTTCCTCCATGACCGCTTGTTTGGGGCCTGCATGCTGGTGACAGGGTCTCTGCCAGAGAGTCTCAGTGAAGATTGTATTTTAACAAACCCATATATGCCTCTAAACTCCTAGCTGTTGCAGAGCTGATTCATTTAGCAGCCTTCTATGTAGCAACTCCAATTTAAATTCATTTGGTGGTATATAGTACTACCTCCAATATGCTTTTCCTGATGAAGTAACTCTACTATTAGAATTAGTCTAGATCTGTATGCTGTTACACACACGAATCACACATTTCTAACTATTCACTAAGCTGTCTTCATTTTTGACTGTGCTTTCTTGAATTACCTGAGAGGAAATGCAGTCTTTGATAGTGTTGAAAAATGAAGAATGCACTGGTCAGCAAAACAGCCGTGTTCATTTCCTTTGCACCAAACCCCTAATTCAAATAAGCAAAAAGACGTTAAAGATGAAAAAAGTCATCTTGTTTTGGGCTGCAAAAGCTCACTTGAGAGTGTGAAATAAGAATAAGGAAAATCTTTTACCACAAGATCATTAAATATTCTAGAAAATTGAGTGGCAAGATAAGATGCTCTGAGAATAACAGCAGCATTAAAACGAACACTTGTACCTGGGGAAGATACTCTGTACATCTCACCTAAATAAATTTTGCCTTTTCACATTCAATTCTTACAGCATTTTTGGAAGCATTGAGATCTCTAACTTAAATCCAGATAAAGTCTCTGCTGTGCAGATTTGGCTTATGCATGACATTGGTGGACCACAAAGGTAAAGTATGCTAGCACTAAATGAGTCTCCATCCATTTGTTAATCCTCCCAACTACAACTTTTAGGCACCTTCAGCTATTTCAGGCAAATTCAGCATAAAGACAAATACTACAAGGATATGATAGTCCTCTATGGTTCATGGAAACCTTTAGCTGGATAGAAGAAAAAGAGCCAAATCAGGGCTCCTATCAATGGAAAAACAGTTGAAACAGCCCATTACTCATAGTGGCCACAGCCTATTTCCCATGAGTAGCTTCCTGCACAAAGATGTTTTGCAAGATTGACAACTAAGCATCATGCACAGTTTCCACCAGTGAAGGCCTGTAGTAGCCAAATCTCCGCAAACGCAAATGGACTTTACAGCACATGAAGAAATAAGACTAGTATCTAATCTTTAAGCATCTTACCTGAAATAAAGCATGAAATTACATGTTGTAGAAGTTACCTGAATTTTTCTGTACATACATGGAACACAAACAACAAAATACTTTTTCTTTTCCAGTGAATCCTGCTCAGGACATTCCATAAAGAGGTTAAAAGGCATCTTGGAAGAGCGAAACTTCAAGTTCACCTGTGAAGAGAATCAAAGGTAATTACCTGTTTTGGATTAGTGTCAGCTTGCTAGCATAAAACTGACATTGCATCTCTCTCCCACTTACATTTGGGGTATGGTTTTCTGGGGATGCTATATTGTAGTTTTCTGGACTACAGTTACAGGACTCCTGTTGGGATGGTTTGGGATTGCTTTCTTCTCTGCATTCCCTAAGGTCCACTCCATTGAATATGCTCAATTGGCTTCAAGGAAGCAGCAATCCATCCTCCCCCAACAGGTTTCATCTGACCAGATTTTCATCTCTGGCAATCCAAACTGAATAGGCAGCTTCTTCCCTGTTGCATGCAGGTGATGTGTCATGGCAAGGACTGACCTTACTTCCTTCACTATTGCTTGAGCTTCCTACATATCCATCTGCTTTGTCAGAGGGACAGGGAAATGACAAATGTTATTAGTTACTGTAATTCCCCATTGTCATAAAATACGAGAAGGAAATAAAACAACCCGAATTCTGTCCTGGTTAAGATCTCAGTCTGCCTGAGACCTCTATTCCTCAGCGTGTGTTCAGAGATCTTCACACAGAGGGAACAATGTTCATTAGTGACATTAAAAAAGAGCAAAGGTTCAGTTTTACTCGTAAAGCTCAGAAATCATTTCTTATCTGTTAAGAGCAGTGTTTCTGGGTGAAGAATACATACCACACCTGATAAAAACATTTCCAGACTAAACAAGTATTTCAATAAACTGCTGAGTCTCGTGACATTAGTTTTAAGTAAGGGAAAGTTGGTCTGCAAAGGAGACATTTGCCTTACAAAGCCTTATCTGGTGGTAGGGTTTAAATCTTCTTGAAGGCAGAGCAATATATCCTTGTTTAAGTATTGCTGAATCTGAGTAATGGCTACGCCGTGCATTGTGAAAGATTATTTTTGGTGAGGTGCATGAATGTGCCAGATGGTATTCACGAACTCACTTTCTCCTATGGGAAATGCAGCAATATTCCCAGGACATGCACCTGTAACAAAGAGAGAATAAGTTCAGACTAAGTTCGTCCTATTTCAGTCTAAGTTTTTCCTATGGCTTTGTAAGGTACAATAGGAAGGGGTAAAGTAGGAAGGGAAAATTCATAATAAGTTAGATGCCACTATGGCTGAGGCCTGAGAGATGCCTGTAAAATATCATGAGGAATGTATTCACAAATACAGCTGTCTTGATAGGTTCTTAAGGTAGAATAACTAGCTGGGCTTTCTGTCAAAGTTCAGTCTCTACATAAACAACTCTGTAGAGCAACAGGCACAGTTAATTATACTATTTTATGTACAGAGAAATAAGAAAACTAGTAATTTACTTGTAGAGTGAAACTCTTCAAGGTAGACCGGACAAGTTTATTTCATTCCACGGAAGTTGGTGCCAACACGAACAGAACTATACAGGTCCATATTGGCAGAGCATGTGTCCTTTCATTCCACATAGTAATGGATGCAGATCATCACTCCTGCTTTTGTCATCCATAAGTAACAAACGTTGACTCACTGGATGGACTTCCAGCAAAAAAATCTAAGCCTGAACGACATTTTTAGCAGCAGTTTTGCACTGTAACAGTTACCAACTGAACTTTCAGCATAGCAGTAACTCCATATCAATGCAAGATATCGTTTCTTTTTCATATCTATTTTGGCTTCCACTGTGCAGATGACTTGCTGTAAGTTCACATCCTCCTTTACTTTGGGGTCACTTGTTCTTCTAGTCAACTCCTATAAACATTAAAGCTTCCTTTCTGCTGCATGACCTAAAAATATTTATCCTTAGAAAGGGCAGCCACTTCATGAGCATGGGTGTAACATGTACTTTGACTTTTGCATTTAGTAACTGTGGTGTTATTATCGAGCATGCAGAATGATTACTACTTGTTTGTTTTTCTGTCTTATCACAGGTCAGTTCAGCTCCTTCAGTGTGTAAATAATCCTGACCATGCAGACTGCAGACTTTGCAGCAGCAAAATGGAAACACCATGAAACTAATAAGACATTCTTTATGTGTATGTGAAACCAAGAGAGAAGATGTGCCTACATAGTTTAGAGTGATAAATAGCACCATGGTGTGCACAGTCAGTAACCAGAAATCCTTGCTGTTGATACTGACAACCAAGTAACAGATGATATTTTAGGTGTGAATACTGTGTGATTACATGCACATAAACAAACATATTATTTCAGAAAGGCCAGGAATCAATATTTGAGGGCAGGTATTTTGTTCTGGTTTGTTCTCTTTTGCACAGCTAGTATTGTGCACAGAGATTGGGAACAGGGATTCCCTGGGGCATGCATAGGGAGGAGACTTTGCAGGAAAGACAGAGCTTGCCAGGGTCAGCTTTCTGCTTCCTTCCCTGGCAAGGTTGGAAGAGAGCGACTGGAGCATGCTGCAGTCGTACAGTTCCCAAGTGGAATATCCCCTCGCAGAGAATAATATCCAGTGGAGCATTTTCAAGTTCACATGAGCTACTTCAATTTTTGTAGGTTGTGAGGAGTGAATGAGGAAGATCTGAAGTTTCTGCCCTTCTACTCCGTATGTGAGTCAAGGAGATCTAAGCAAAGTTCTGGCCTTTTCTCCCAGGGGCTCCAGCAGCTCTGAAAGGCAAAGCAAACAATGGAAAAGACAGAGCTTCTTACCTTAAAATGAGCATCACAGAAAGTGGCCAGTGGGGAAACAGCTGAACCAAGTCAAGACAAACACCAGAATCTGCTCAGAGCATCTGTTAAATGCATTGATCTGGGAAGAGAAAATAGCAAGACTGGCTCAGACATTTGCATTAAAATCCTACACAGTGTAGTTCTGGGAACACAGCTGCAGTTTTGATTACATTTTATTCTTAATATAGTAATGTGTAAGCTTTACAACAGTCATAAGTGGCCCCTTAGGCCACAGCTGGGCCATCCGCTAGATCAGAGAGAAACCTCAGAAGGTTGCCAAAATAAGGAGTCTCTCTTGCCTTCAGTTTCTTAGGCAAAAAGTGATGCTTTGCAGTATACAATTCACAAGCATGGACATGTATTTTGGTTTTTATTTTGCAGTTCTCATATGCATATTCAAGAACAGAGTCTTGAATAAGAAAAGAAAGAGCTGAGACC
>JAUBOD010000327.1:10040146-10060692 GCA_032353885.1 Nothura maculosa
TTCTTTCTTTCAAAGAATGGGAAATGAAACACTCATAGGGAGACTTGGCATTGAAACAAAATTAACATTAGGGAAATAACTGAATGTGTGATTGGCTTTTTTTTCTGATTATTCTGCTGCCAAAAAGACACAGGAAATTTTGTGGCTGTGCAGGTGGGTACATGGGGTGGTGGTGCAGAACACTGATGGTTTCATTTACTTCTTCAGTCCTGCTTCTTCAGGGCTGGTGCAAAGGGAGCTCTGTTTGCCCATCTGTACTGTGGCTACCTCCAGCTCTCTACATAGCTCAGCCACTTTATGTGGTTCCGCTTACCAGGTCACTGCAGCCTCACAGAGCTTGTTGGGGGCTGCAAAGTATGACAGGACACATGGGTTACATTTATGCTAGTAGATTAAGCAGGGCAAGGATAGTCAGTCAAGAACAAGACACAGGCTCTGTGCACATGGGCCGCACTCTTCAAATGTTGGCAAAATGGCTTTTCATCATTGCAACAAGCCAAAGCCTAGATAGCATAGCTTAGGTAGCAGCATTAGCTAGGGACTACTCTCTGCAGGCAGTATGGACAAAACCAGCCTCTTTGAAGAAAGGAAGGAGAGAGCTTAGTTGAATGGATACAAGCAATGCTTGCCCTTAGGGATGGGCAGCCAACATGGGCTTCTTTTGTATACTAGTTCAGACATAGCGTGGGAGCACATTTGGGTCACTAATGCACCCTGCAGTCTGTGCTGCTGTGGTGCACATCTAATAGCGTGGGAGGGAGCTGATTTCCAACAAACAAGGGGAAGCTTTTTTACTATCCATGGTGACACTTTTGAAATGCCAAGCAGACATTGCCTACTAGGCGAGTTTAGTTCTAAATCCTACTATTCTGTTATATATTTTTAAGCCATAAAACATTGCCACACTAACACAAAATCCTCAACTCATGTAAACTTAAATAAAAGGAAAACAAACAATCCTAAAACAATACTTTTCCATCACATGGAAGAAATGTGAGTTTGAAACTTGTTCAGTTTTGAAAATATTCTTTCAAACTGACAAGGAAATTTATAACCTGCTCAAGACAAATGGCTTGATTGTGCCCCAGGTCCACAGCAAACACTGCCAAGGAGCACTGCTCAGAAACCCAAGAGGCATCTCAGTTATTGCATGGTATCAGCCCCGTATGCTCGCAGAACCACTCAACAGTATGACATGTACTTCTATGACCTTACAACCACAGTATTCCTGCTTCACCAGTCCTTAACATACTTAACATGACTATAGGCTGCTGTTCTTACCTTATTTTGAAGATAAATAAACAAATGAAGCATGGAAGGATTTATTTTCTTCGACAGTCATCTCTTGGCCTTGTGTGTTACCATGAATCATAGTGCTTGTCTTACCTAAGCACACCGAATGCAAATAGTCAGCAGGCTCAGTGGGATGGTATGCAAACAACCTAAATTCCACTGATGTCCTTGATGTGTAACAGTTCCTTTTGGTCAACCTAAGAGAATGATGCCCCTTCACATTTCACTTTAGTGTCCTGATTCACACCACAGTCACCCTTGAGGGTGATTAGCTTTTTTCACTGGTTACATGTTAGGCTCTAGGTGAAATTAAGATGACTGTGATTATAGGCTTTCACTTAAAATAATAACCATTAAGAATCTAGGAAGAAATGTGAAAACTGGAGGTTAAATAACCTTGCCTTCAGCATCTTTTTCTTTCTTTTTTAAAACTCACATATTTAAGTTATTTTCCTCTTTTTATGGGCTCCATCATCCTTAACACAGCCTCTGTGACATAATTTATGGGGAAAGAAAGATTTTTAATTTTATATATGTGTCCATTGGCAGCGTACAGCATTGCGAATGAATCTGCATCCCTCTGGATGCTGCCATTAGGGACTGGTTGCAATTGGGATTCTGAACACAGCAGCAAGGACCCTTAGGCAGATGCAAAGCTTTCAGCTTGATTGATCTAGACTCCCTTTCATATGTGGACTTAGGACACCAAAATTCCATGATACTTAAAACAGTGACCTCAAACATCTTATATAAGAGAGGGAAGCAGAAGGAGTAGGAAAAAGAGACCAGACTGCACAGAGGAAGATACTGCCAGAAGATAAAGAAAATGGACTGTCCTTTAGAAACATTTTCTTAACTTTATTGTTCACAGGTTAAGTTAGCAATGAAATAAACTAACAGGTTGATCCTTCCTATTAAATATTTTGAAAGGATAATCCATTGGTTAATCTAGAGCACACTGCACAGAAAACACAAAGTCAGATTAAAAGAAAAGTAGGATGGCTGAATGACACATGCGAAAACAGAGAGTACAACAGGATGTGCAATAGTGGGAGAAAAAGATATGCAAAAGATATAGCTATAAATTAAGATCATAACTACCACAATGGCTCTGCACACATGTAACTGTGGTCCAGTGTACACCTACTTGTCCTCAAAGCCAGTGGTTCAGCATGTGACTAAGGCACAGTTCCATGGACACTCGCTCTTCATTAGTGATGGTGGAAGCAGAAGCAGATCCCACACAGTTGCTCAAGTGCAGTCTCACTCCTCAGATGGGCTAGCACGATATTTTCCAAGGGTTGTGATGTATGAGGCTAGGGAACTGACCCAGATTAATGCAGTTTCTCCAGCATATCAAATGCAGGCAGTTAGAAAATCTAGAGTTGTCCCAGAGAAAAACAGTTGCTGTTACTAATCAGCTGCTCCACAGTTGCCTCCATCTCACACATCGTATTCTGCTGGCTTCATTTTCAACACTGATACTACTTGTGATTGCTTTACAGATTTTATTTCGTGCAGATCCATATTGCTTAGACTTTTTTGGGTCACAATGGCGAATCTTATGGTTTCTGTCATATTTCCTAAGACTGTAAAAATTCTACAGATATGTAGAGCAATAGGGTAGCTTAAAAGACTTTATTTATTAAAATCAAGAATCCAGAAATGCCAATCAAATAATGTATGAAAGTTACTCCTATACTTTCCTCAGGTCTGCACCAAACTCTGAGGAAAATCTTTCTTTCCATTTTCACTCCTCTTGAAATACTAATTGAATCAATAACACTGCATTGTAATTATATATGGGATGTCCACAGCTGAGTTATGAACCTTAGGAGTTGGAGCAAAAGTTTGCCTCTCCTGTCTGAGAGCATTAGCAAAATTACATTCTCTGTGGATCAGATACGGAGGGCGTTTATAATCCACTAAGCAATCACTTGGAGCTCCAGTGGGATAGATGAACTTAATGACCATGGGGCCATGTCTCCAGCTGCACGCTACACACTCTCATGCTCCATACAATGTTAGCTGACCAGGAAGAGTCAGCCCTTGGCTTTCCCCAAAGTCAGACTTCCATCAACATCAGTGCATGGCTATGTATTCAGTTAACAGCATGAAAACTTGGAGAAAAAGGTTCCGAAATGTTTTAGCAGAGCGAATTACAGAAATAAATAGAAATAAATGGTCGAAAACCAAATCAGCTGTTACTCTAACATGCCCTATCAGAAGAGGGAGGACAGCGTGGCCAAAACTTTCACCTTGAGGAAAGGTTCTGGGAAATACTCTTTCAAATATATCTTCTACTTTATCTATTTAATGCATTCTTCATAACACAGCACCACAGCACCAATTAACACATTAAGGTACACATTTTTCTCCCAAACTCACATGAGAATATATTCTTATTACCATGCTTTGCTTATTACAAAATAATATTTCACTTTTATTACCAGTCTAAACCAAACTACTTTAACTATAGCAACTTGATTTTTCCTTTCCAAACCAGATTCAGCACTCTAGCCTTTCTGAGAAAGAGAAGAATTTGTACCTAGCAACATACCTGCAATACAAGTTGTGAGTCAATCTTCTTGTGTTTAAGTTTTCCTTCCTGGGTTTTCTGAAAAGCAAATAAGGCTTCACTAGCCTCACATACCACTCTCAATTTCCTAAGAGACAACAAAGACAACAGTGCTGGTGAGTTAAAACTCTTTTCCCTAAGTAAAGAGATCTTCAGGGGGTTCTTAATGTAAACACTATATTGAAGCATAGAAAGATATAGAGACATAGTGGCAGAGCTGAGGATGCACTAGATTAATTTCTAATCCTCATTAAGTAGGAATTTAGTAATTCCTACTTAAATAGGAATTAAGAAATTCCTTAAGTAGGAATTAAGTAATTCCTACTTAAATACCAGACATGTTCCCCTTATATGTTCATTATTCTACTCACCTTTCTTGTTTATGTCTTGTTTCTACCCACTCCTCTAGGAAAATGGACATGCCCATAAGTAGAACAGATGAAAGGCACAAACAGATGGGCTGTGAGATATAAATGAAAACTACAGTAAAAAATATTTTCAGCATTTCTAAGTCAGAAAACAAAAATTATTTAACTTGTAATTCTAAATTTAATAATTTTAGCAAAAAAAATCATTTTGTATTTCTAAAATTGCCAGACTGTTCATTGACACTATGTTCAATCAGCTCAGACAAAGCTACACTGGTCATGTCTTAGAATGATAAAGCCTAATACAGTGAATTAGAAATGGGTAGGAAATTATTTATACATCTGGCCTAGTACTATTTTCAGCAATTGTGACTTTTGCTAAATACTAATGACAACAAAAGTCAAAAAAAAAAAAAAAAAAAAGAAAAAAGGAAGAAAGAAGGAAAGAAAGATGCCAGGCTTTCTTGTGAACTTACAGGCACTTAGAGGTGCCTATACCATGCTTTATAAAAGCATATATTTTTGCAATAGCATTTTTTACCAAGCATCCTTGGTCAGACATAAGCATGACATTATGAATATTACCTGCATTCAGCTGCAACTTTTGGTATTGACAGGGATATGCTGAGTGAGAACTCGGCCTTTGTGCTGCAGCTTCCCAAATGCTGATGCCAAACAGGGAAGAGCAGAGCTCCCAGGTGCACAGATGGAGGGCTAATGCAGGGACCCTGGTGCAGCAGCCCCATCCAGGATGCAGAATTTCTGTTCATCCTCACTCCAAGCGCTGTCGGGCAGCAAAAGACTACCCAGAAGAGAGCACCAGCTATTGCTTCCATTACACTGCCTGTTACAGCATCTTGGAGGTTGGGAAGGAAAAATGGGAAGCACCACAAGAAAAAATCCCCCAGGGGCTGGATAGGAGCTCTGTCACCAAGAAGCCACTTCTTCCAAGATAAACAAAACTGAGCTAGGAGTGAGGAACAAATATAATGCTTTACTGGTAGTGGTGAGCTTTTCTGGTTGACATGATTGTAAGGATTTTTGGGTACTGTGGAACACTCTAGGAAATGGGAATATCCCTAAGGATATGTAAATCTTAGACATATCTTAGACCTATCAAGACTTAGGAAAAGGTGCCTCTGGGAGATTTCAGCATGCACACTGCAGTCATAAGTGGAGTCAGGAAGCCCTTCAGCGAGGAGAGCAGGATCAGGCAGCTTTGAACACTGCTTTCCAATATAGGACACAACAATGTCCTTCAAACAGACATATCCTTTGATACTCAGCATATTGGCAGCTGTAGGGTTTAAAATGCACATTCAGTGTTTGAATGAAATATCATACATTTACTGGTAACATGAATGTAGTATTAATTATAAGTACAGACTACCATAGTAGGCATTTAAGTACCATAGTAAGCATTCTAGTATTTTACATTACTATAATTATAGTTTTCCCTGTCATGTATATAGTGACTCAACACGCTTTGCAAGAGAACAACAAACTCCTGTTAGAAACTGAAAATGAACAAACTGTTCTCTCTATAAAACATTTTTTTTTCAGATGTTCCCGCTTTTAAAATTCACAATGTAGTCTCCAGTAAAAGCCCTTTTCTGGCCAATAAAACTGGCCGCTTTCTGGCAATAATAAAGCAAGTAAAGTGTGAGTAATGTTGAATTTTGACCTGCCAGCCTCATTTTAACTTCTTAATTTTCTGCAGACAGATTCAACATCAGCAGGGTCTGTTGATAACATTCTGCTTGCAAGTGATAAAGCATTTTGTACATTTTGTAGAAGTGCTTCATGGAAATAGCACAGGGATATCCATTTTGTTTCTCACCTGTAGCATCTCAGACAACAGCACTACACACGCTTTGCTTTCCTCCTGCTCTGTTCAATCCACTAGATATCCAGAACCCTATGTAAAAGTCTTGAGGTCCTCAGGAAAATCCAGGAGAACATTCCTGGTGGAAAGAGATGAAGTTCAGGCCTTGGCTATAGTTATCTGTGCTTATTTCCCAAAAGGGAAATCATGCTGCAGCACATTTTTCTTTCCCTTTGTAACTTTGCAGTATCTATTGGAACTGGTTTCTGCTACTAGTAATCAAGATGCCATCATCATGCAACCTTTGCAACTGAGAATGACTGTGCAGGAAGAGGGTGGGTGGCCTGCCTTCTGTAGCACCTTTCAGCAGGCCCACTACTTTTGTTTTTATTTTTCAGCAGGCCTTTTATTTTGCTTGCTATTCTTGTCTCAGGCTTTGCAATGATTGATCCAAAATGCCAAGATTTTTCTTCATCTACATCTGCTACTTGTGACAAAACACTACAAATATTTGGCCAATATGTTACATGCAATCAAATGTGTCATTCACATATCCTGAGGCAATTCATCTTCCTTCATTATGAAATAGTGTACAATGAATAAATAGGCTTTTAACTATACTAACTTCGTATTTTTTCTACCTTCCTATATGGATTACCATTAAACACAATATCTAGCAGCAGGTAGCATTAATTGAGCTTATATGATATATTGTACCTTGTTCATAATATTATTACTACTCATTGCTTTCTCCAAAATTTTCAGCAAAGACTAGATTTGTACATCTTCGTGCTATCAGTGGGACTATTCAGACAACGTCTAATGATGTCTTCCCTGCTTGTCAGCTACAGGGACTTCTGCCTCAACTTTGGGGGCAAGAGAGGTGCCAGGGAAGATATTTGTTCAGAACAACATACAGACCCACATGTTCGTAAGTGTGAATGCAGCTGACATGAACAATTTTAAATTGTACATCCTCATTAAAAAGAAGCAAACGAAAAACAACAACAGCAAAAAAACCCACCCTGCACACTGTCATGACCTGGATTGCTGCTCTGCTTCATTTAATGCATCCCTTTCTATTATACATTGAGATAATGAGCACAGAAAAGGCACAGACATTTCCTTAAAGGGTATTTTTCACATCCTTTGGTTTTTTTGTTGTTGTTTGTTTTCAAGCTGAAACCCACCTGGTAGCTCGCCAGCAACTTTGCTTTCATCAGACACTTCATTGCATACAATGACACCATCTCAATGGGAGGTCTCTTCAAAGCTCAATAACACAAGCTCATATCTGGAAAGGGTGATAGAAGTTCCATTCACATGTGCTGCATGTTGCCAGATAGACACACCTCCAATGCAGAGTAAATCAGCTTAGAACAAGGAAAGCACTAGTAGTTATCTTAACAATATGATTTGCAAGGGAGATCTCCTTTAAACCTTCTGCCTAGAGCCCCTGAGCTCTCTGCACTGAAACACAGCATTCAAATGGCACCTATCATTTGGTGTTTGCAGCAGCTTGTGTGTTTGGTCATTTGGGACCATATGAGGCTCTAAAAAGCTCTACACATCTTTCATCAGAACTCTGATTCACCTCCAACTCATCAGCTGGTGGTTGGGTTAAATCCAAAGTCACACAGATTCTGAGTGAAATGTTTTCTGATTACATAGCCTTCACAGTTTATGCTTTATTGGTTATTGATTGACTCCTAAGGATGACTGGCATATTTGGAAACTCATATAAGTATATAAAAACATCTGCTCTATTTCAAAGCCATGTTCATTTCTGCTAGTTTCAGACCAGGTCTAATTAAAAAAAAATAAAAAAGATTTTATCTTTAAATTGTTCATATGGATATCACTCCAAATATGGAAAGAAAATAGGACCATACATTTCTCTAGTCTCAAAAGCATTTCTAACAAACAGCAGATATGTTGCTTCCTCCTGCGTGTCTGCAATTGGTAGATGAAATCTGAGGTGACTATGATGAGCCAATAAAACTTGCAATTGGACTAAACTAAACTACTTGCTGGTTGCAGTAAGGAGAACATTTAAACTAGTGGGAACATGCCTAAAGAAAACAAACATCTTAAATGTTGATACAAACAGTAAAGTCTGTTTCTGTGTATAAATTAAGAATGATATTGAGACATAATAGCAGCTACCAAATGAAACTATTGCTTGCTACCAACTACTGATGTGAGCTCCAGGCTGCAAGGGAGTGGTAGTTTTGAAAGAACTTCTCATTGCCAACAAAAGTCAGGAGCAACCAGTCCAGGAGTGAAAAATAGCATTTCTTCACAAGTGGATGTCCCGGTGGCAATAGCAAACACAATTACTGTGGTTGGATCTTTATAGATATTCAACAATTTTTTATGATTTTCATACAACCATAGAATTCTAAGTGGTCTTTTTCCATACATAACTGTTTTTAAGTCTGTTTTTATGATATGCATTGTATTTTTAAGTTGTCTAAAGTTTTAAATTCATTTCTTTTGCTCATAAATGAAAACTATTTAGTTGGCTTAGTAAATACAGTAGACAGAGAGTCTGTTAGACTTATAATTTAACACGGCAGTTAGATTAAGTTTACAGACAGGCTCTGCATTAGATATGAATTCTACCAGAATCTTTTTTGGATTCTCACTTTATGGTGTTCATCACGCTAATGCTCATCTTACCAAGCACTTGCAGAAATATTTCCAGCTTCTGGAAGTTTCTGTTTTCAAAAACAATTTTCAGTTTCAGAAACTATGTTCAGTTTCTGGAACTGTTAAACTGTTGTCGTTCTGAGGTCTTGGAAAGTGTAGATGTTGATGGACGACATCAAGGATTTGATATCTAAGATACCTAGCTCCTGGTCAGTTGGCTTCATGATGTTCCTAAGTGCCATTCAGTTGGGAGCTAAAGAAAATCCGACTCAGTCAGCAAATTATGGAGCCAAGTTTATACTTCATGAAAGCCCATATGGACTTAAGCTAAGAACAGATTTAGCCTGCAGATTCTACCACTACCCTGATGTGTAGCCTTAGGCAAATTACATCAAACTCCCCTCTCCTTTCCACTATGTATGAAATATAAAGAATCTCAGTAACATGAATGTAACCAGGTATAAGTTCTGACATCCGTTCCCAGAGCATAAATTCTACCTTCTGAAAGCCACAACTGGAAAAACAAGAAAGATCTATCTAATAAATGACTTCTAGTAATTCACTATAACAGGAAGTGGTACACTGTAAATCTTTAACATGTATGGTTTTTCACACTAAATCTATAGTAGCTGTACTCCCGTATACATCAATATATGTGTACACATCCAAAGTCTTGCACCTGTAAGGGTCAAAGATTACCATCAGGAAATAAATTAACGAGTCATTTTCTCTGCTTGTCTATCTCTGTCCATAAATTTCTACTTTGATTACTGCAGATTACTAATTGTGAATTTTCATGTCTACACAGAGCTTGAGTTCTCATCCACTTGACTCAGAGGTGCATATTTCCATACTTCAAACTTAAACAAAACTACTCTGATCAGCCTTTCAACTTCCCCCAGAAGCTGCGGGATGCAATCATTTTTAAAGTCCTAAGTGGGACTCCTTGAGTTGGGTCTTTTGAT
Organism: Nothura maculosa; assembly: GCA_032353885.1. Lineage (NCBI taxonomy): Eukaryota > Metazoa > Chordata > Aves > Tinamiformes > Tinamidae > Nothura > Nothura maculosa. The sequence goes on from JAUBOD010000327.1 coordinate 10,049,828, forward strand.
ACTTCCCTGCACAGAGGGTGACTTTCTGCATGAATGAAAGTCCTTGATATTTTCTTGGGTCTTATTTTTTCCTTTGCTTTCTTACTGACTTTGACTAACCGTGGTAATGCAGAAAAAAATATCTAATTGCACCATCTGGCTGGCATTCTGCAGATGTACAAAACAGAGCTAATTTTTGTTCAGTGTGTTCTAATAAAGGCAAATCTTCCTCCTATATCTAATAGAACCTATTACAGCTTCCCAGGAACCACAGAAGGGAATTATTTTCAGAACTGCCAAGAACACTTGGAAATACATATGGCTTCATCTGCTTTCCTGGATTTTGACCTAGCACATTGCTTATGTCACACCTAGAAGAGCTTTCAGCTTTCTCAAAAACTGTAGTTCCAACAGTCAGAAAATGTTTTTAAAAAGGGGGATATTGGTCAATTCTACCATGCTTGCATTTTTTTTTCCAAAATCTCCCAAATTGTTCCCATTATTCAAACTAGAGCTATAGAGAAGCCTCTATTCCTGTAGAATTTACCATTTTCTCCTTCCCCTCTCTTCTTGCCATTTGAACTCATAAGACAGAATGACTTTTGTCTAAAAAACTCTTGATATATCTATTGTCAGAAAAAACAAATGGGCTATTTATCTGAACAAAGACAAGATCTATACAAATACTGTTCTGATTTAATTACATGAACTCTCTGGGTGAAGAGCTGAGAGCAACTCTTTGTATGACAGAATGCTAATTAGCCAAGACTAGGGAGTCAACATCATATTATATACTGCACACGCTAACAGTCTTCTCATACTAGATATTTCAGGCAAAGGAAAGAGAGAAGCACAACTATCTATGCCATTGCTAAAGAAAAAGGTATATTGCCTAGAAGTACTATTCAGTATGTGTGCTGCATTTCTGGTAGTCACCATGGAGACATTGGAGCTGTATATCTTGACTACTAAGAACTTTCTTATCCATCAGGTGTTACCTCAAGGTATCAGTGGAGTTATATTGCCGACAAGGTTTGCTGAACTCGCATGGTAGGTATGTCTTGTATTCATGAAGAGCTCTAAAAGATGTGAGTCTTCTTCATGCTTACCAATAGAATGGAAAGAAAGAACTGTTAATGATTAATGTCAATGGGCCTTTGCTGCTTTCTCTTTTGGTCTAGTTTTCATTTGTACAAATAACTGCACTGAAAGCAATTAATTGTTTGGCCTCTTCTGACTTGCTTGCCAATAGTAACAATTTCGAAGAAGAAAATTAAATCCAGTGGCAGTTCAGTTCCAACTAATACCTATATAAGGCCAGGAGAGCTCCATTAGCACTGAATAAACTTATGTCACTGAAAGTAGTGTTTGCTTGTAAACAGATGGACCCCAAGGGAAAAAAAAAACAAAAGAACAGAGAAATTCAAATTCCAAATGCAGCAAGCTTCTACGGTTAGCATAGGTTAGAGATAGGAAGGAGATAGGAAGGGTGTTACAAAGGCTGGTGCTATGTAGGAACTAGGGTCAGGTCGTTTTCTCTAAGTAAAGTTTTCGTTTTCTCTAAGAAAATCTTGCCAAGCTTCCAAAGACTCTGAAAACAGTATGATAAGTACTAGAGAGGCCTGCTATACTACTGCTCAAATTATTTACAGGAGTAAGCACAGGACAAATTCAGAGGAGCCACACAGGCATGATCCTGTATCATCAGTTCCTAATAAAACATGAAGACCAGGCTGTAATTATCAGTGTTGTAATACTATGCACAAACAAACAAACAAACCAACTAAAAGAAAAAAAAAAGAAAAAAGAAAAAGAGAATAAAGTCTACAATTATTCAAGGGAACAGCTCAAAATGCTGTTCCAAGCACCTGTGCAGTCTGTAATCACTGACCAAAACTCCCTAAAAAACTCTAAGATAATCCTGCTTTTTTAGCTGTCCCTGACTCACCTTGTCTACTTCAGGTGTTCTTTGAGAGAAAGAAGACATAAATCTGTGTGATGTCCTTCTGGAACGATGCTGGCTTATGATAGGCCTTCTTGGGTTCTTTCATTCCCACCTATACAACAAGTTGCTACTTGAATATCCAAGCTGAAGAAATAAGAAAGCTCAGCATGTCAAGGAGGAAACATGATAGCAATAGTAGCCAGATAAATGCTCTCAGCTTTTGAAAAGGGAAACTCCACTGGAACTTTGCTTGGAAAAATACTCAGTGTTTCATGAGGTCATGACAGCTCTTGCTCTAGTTCTGATGCAGCCTTGCAACAATCCAATGGTCTTTACTGTCCTTCCACCTCCTTCCTACAATTGATTTTTCTTAAAACAGCTATAGCACTGAAAAAAGATGTTTTGCAAGGATAGGAGCATGTTTCCAGGGAAATTCACATCAAAGAGCTACACTGCATTAGGCCCTGATGCCTCCTTGTCTGCTAGCAGAAGTTTTACAAACAGGTAGCAAGCTTTCTACATGATCAATTCCTTCCCTTTATGGAAGACCCTGTACTAAGTCATTCCAGAACACAGACGGAGCAAGGTGGGATCCCCTATTTCACTATCTGCTTTCGAACTCTCCAGCTATTTAGCATCTAATAACTCAATCCTACCAAGACTCTTAGACTTTTCCATGTGCTCTCCCTGGTTCTTTGAGGGGATTTGAGGACTACCCATGGGGCACAATCAAAAACAGCAGAGAAAAGCTCAGAGCCATTAGAAGCCTGGTATACCTATGGTGTTATCCCCCAACGATGGGATTTGTTATGCTGCTTATGGGGCTAAAGTGAAGGAGCTATGCATGCTCCAGTGTGCAATGAGATGGGACTGCCACAGTGGTAGCAACATTACAAGACATCTCTGCAAGCTGCAACCTGTGGAACTTCCTGGCCTCGAAGCTGGGTTTTCCCATTCGATCAAGTCTCAGGGCAGGGACTAATCTAAGTGTTAACCAAAGTGATAACCACCCTTGGAAACAGCCTAGAGCAATAAACAACGTAACACAGTGAAACAGAATGAGAACTAGGTGAAGGCACAGCCGAGGTGCAGCAGCTCCTAACAAGTAATGAGCTGCCCTGCTCGGGGCAGCATGAGAGAAAAATAAGGCAAAGGTGGAAAAGGGAGGGGAATGTTATCTAGGTTCAGCTATGTCTACACACTGAACAGAGCAGTGTAAAATATGTCATGACTGAACACTCAGCCTCTGCAATGGTTGGCCCAGTTCGGGTGAGGAGATATCAGGCGGCAGGGCCTCATTGGCGCCCTCAGGGGAAGAGGAGGGCTGGCCGCTCTTGGAAGCAGGAGCGTTGAGTCACTCCCCTTGTATTCTCCTACAAGCAGTCCTGCAAGGTCTTACGAGATTAGATGTGTAAACTGTACAGTTGCCAAAGTGGAAAATGAATAAAGGGGGTTGCAAAATGAGCGGAAACTCATTAAAATGAAATAGTGTGTGAAAGCGAGTGGAAAATACACTATAGAAAATAACAGAAGAACAAAAGCTTAAAAGTAAAGGAACAGTCATTTTAAAGATTCTTTGCCAGTATTGCATCACCTTGGAGCAAACAATGGAGTTATTTGCTGAGCACTAACATTGTCTCTCCATTTTCTAGTAAATTCAAACTTCCTTAGATAAAATGGTCTTTTTATTTTAGAAAAAAAAAATTGGAAAAATTCTGGCTTTCAAATTTTTCTCGCCTTAATTTTTTTTCTCCTGCAAATTTTGGGAATAGTTTTTGAATGTGTGGGTATATGTGAGGGTTAGGGTGACCTAAAAAGAATACGTACATGTTACTACAGAGGTTACCACATCTATCACAGTTCCACACTGCAAGACTACGGAAACTCCCTGAAGCTTCTTTATCTCTGAATCCAACTCTGAAGCTGGAACAAGTTCTTCATCTTCAAAATCCCTCCTCTTCTAAGCAACAGTCAAATTATGATACACAGGGTTACAAAAACAAACTATAGAAACTTTAGAAATACTGTGAAAACAATTTTGTACTGGAAATGAAACTAAATTTCTACCAAAGGTACTACTAGTAAGTTTTAAAAAACACTAGGTTAGCTCAATACTTCATAGAACAAGTATATGTAGAACAAGTATATGTTGTGTGTGTTCAGAAAGACCTAATTAGGAGCCATGAGATGACAATCACTGAAACTCTGAGGATTTCTGCTTTATTCCTGATTCAGCTACTGATTTGCTTCCCATGACTCCAGATCATCTGTTCTTTCTTTCTACACATCACTTCCCAAATCAGTGAGCTTCTAAGAAAGCAGAGCTCCTTATGCTTTGATTACAAGGACTTGGGATGCACAGACACCATGCACCTCTTCCCCTGCTATGTAGAAGCTAGTGGAAAACTCACTACTACCATTTCCCCAAGTTATTCAAACCTCAAGTTTTGACACAATGACAATCTTAAGGGAAAAATGCACAGAATAGAACTCAAGTGTGATCTTTTTATATAATGACTACAGATCTTGAGATGAAGAATGCCAGGAAGTGCTTTATTTGTCTTAACCATCTTGGCTCCTGAAACATCAAGGTTATACTGATCTAATTGGCTCTGTTATGCTCAGAAGAAAGCAGCACCTATGTAATTGCCAAGAGATAGCTTTATAGATGCATGACTGAAACACAAGCTCAGTAAATGCCATGAAAGTTCAGAAGTACTTAGACTTGTGGTTAACACTGTTATGGAAAAGGTTATTCATGAAGTCAGAATACAGACACATTTCCTCAGACCTTGCTATTCCAAAATGTGCCCCTTCTGAAGATCAGGCAAAACTTCATATCCATAGAAAATTATAAATCTCTTTCTTTGGTTGAAGCAGTTTTGATATGTGCACTCTCCCATTAGCCCACTTTCCAAGCAAAAACCTTGCACATATATGTTTTCCTCATACCTAACCTGGTTTTACACCATCTTTGTAGGACATAGGAGCAATTCCATAGGTGAAATTCCATACGTGAAACAGGTGAAGTGCATTCTGTTGAGCATGTTTTCCTGCTGCAGAATGCCCAGCACAGAGATACAAGCAGGTCCTGCAAGAAAATGAGACAAATAAGCAGAAATGCAGCCACAGAGAAGATAGGGCAACCTCTACACATGCTTCAGCTGCTGATGCTCCTGCACACGGACATCCAGTTCATCCGTCTGACATCCCAGACTGGAATTTTCTTTGGCATAGGTCACTCTCAGCCAGTGAATTTGGCTGACCAGCAGCCAAAAAGAGCAGTAACTCCTGGCAGCACAGTGTGGGGTGGATCACACTTAAGGCAATGAAATAATTATTACTTGTCAGGGTAACATCAGGCCTGTAAGCCAGGCCTGGCCTGTGTCTAATTGCAAGCTGGGACTACTATGCAGGTCTATTCTGTATTCTAGAAAAGGCAGGTATCCCTACCCAACTACTTCACCATGTGATTGCTTGAGAGAAACGTTTGCTTCTAATGAATCCTCTGCATTTCTTTACTTTCCTATTTCTATAGTACCCTAATACTAAGTGAATCGTATCAATTTGGATAATAAGGAACTTCCATTTGAGGCTTTAGAAAGGGGAGGTTGGTAGTTACAGTTATTTTGGCGCTAGGCAAAGTGGAAAATCAGCTACAAGTTCCTAATTATCCAAATGTTGCTTTGCAAGGCCACTGAAGTCTAACAGAATTTATACTGCATATCCTGGTAATACCTAGAGATTGGAGTTTTATAAAAGGATCTGCTTCCTTTTTGCCGTTTAAACTTTGAAAATTCAAAAGTTTGCCTAATAGCAGCATGCTATGTTCAAAGCATTAGTCTCATGTAGGTTAATTTCCCTGTAGCAGCTCACAAAGAACAAAAAATGTAACTGTCTATGCAATCAAATACTTACAAGAAAACACAGAATAATGCCCCCTTTAAAACACTGGCTACCATCAGAGCTGCCTTCTCCCTGTCAAAACCACTTCAACACTCTGTAACACAGCATGATTCCTACTACACAGCATGATCCCTACTAACAAGCAGAAAGCTCAAAAGCTGTGTTTGGTAGCACTTTTCTCTCTTATTGAAGACTTCTGTCTAAATGTAACACTTTTGCTAAAGGGTTTTTTTTTTTCACTGCAAAGAAAATATAAGCTGATATGTTAGATAATGGCATGAGCCTCTATGACATTAGCAATAAGCCTTAGAATATCCATGTCAGCGTATCAATGAGCATCAAAAATGTCCATGTCAGACACGCTTATTGAAATTAAAAATAAGAATGTGTGACAAAAGGAAAAGAATGAAGTAGTAGAAGACGAGTTAATGATAACTACCCATTTTACAGATATTACTTAAAAGACTGGGGCCAAGTCAGGGCATAGCAGTTAGCTAACTATAGTAAAGAAAAGGCTGTGCCACCTAGAGAGCCAGAAATATTAATCTGCTAGAAATGCTAAAATGCTCAGGGCAATTCTACTTCATGAAAATTCAAGTTTCTCTGAATGGCCCCCTGTGGTAGAAGTCCATTTTTCACAGCCCAATGCCAGTGGAAGAGTTTATATATTACATTGCTCCCAGCTGGAGTTTCAAAGATAAACAAAGGTCAGATGTCATTATTTAGCTTCACAGTTTCATGCAGAGTTTGGCTGTTTTTCAAAAAACAAACAAAAGAACAGATTAAGTCTAAGACATAGAGAAGTATTTATTGCTGTTGTCCACAGACAAAAATAACAGAACTTTAAAAGAATGTACAAGCTGCATGGAGCACAAATGTATAAGCTGATGGCCTCGGGCACCCAGTTCTAGGCTTATTCTTTGTTCCATCACTGTTTTGCTATTTTGACCTGGACAAGCCCTCTGTGTCCCAGTTTGCCTGCCAGAAAACAAGTACAATGCACTTCATACCACAGGAGAGGTGAAAGAAAAGTTTTGCAAACTTATCTGAGATCATTTGATGGGATTGCAAAGTCAAAGCTTTGCAAAATTATGACAATCTGAAAATCCTTTTTATAATTCTTATAATGTAAAATACATTTGCCTACTGAATGTTACTTATTCTGACTCAGAAGCGCAAAGCTGCAGTAATACTATTAAAACTGTTCTTTAAGCAACACCGTGCCTGGATCTTGCGAATGACTTACCTTTGATAAAGGCCTAACACTTGCAGGAGAAGTCAGTTTAAGAACAGCAAGAGAGACAGAACATTTTCAATATATATTTAAGTTTATTTTTCTTAGTGACTTTTTGGTCAAAAGTATTGTACACAATCAAGAAGTGCATAGCACTGAATACATCACTTTGGCTAACACAGCTCAAAGAGGGAAAAGGGAAGAACTTATTTACCACTATGTCAAGCATATAACATCTATTGGCAACACCTGCATAGTATATATGCAAACAAATCCATAATATCTTCAACTGTGACAAATGTAATATGTTCTGCAAATACAAAATCAGAAAAGATACATAAATATATAATTGTGTGCCTTTTTTTTTCCCTTATATACACTATGTAACATGAGAATAAAGCCAGGAAAAGTTTGGCAGTAACTTAGATGAGACCAGATTTCCATGTTTCAGAGTTTTACAAAGCTCCCTCAGCACTTTTTGTCTTGTACCATTGTGATAAAAAAGTTGCAGAGAGAGAGCAAGCTTTCTGGACAATACTCCTCAGCCACCTTTCTCTGATCAATGTAATCTATATCTTCAACACAGTCTTCTGATTGTTTTTCTGGCTGCTTTTTAGTCACAGAAGCAGAGGTCGAAGTCTGTTTGTCACCTTCCTTTGCAGGATGAGTTGCAATCTCTTTCACAGGATCCATAGACATTAGCAGACTTGAGCTTGTCAGTCTGAGATGAGCACTTCGTGGGCCTTTCCTACAAATTTTAGACTTTAGGACACTTTTGGGGTCTTGACAGATCTGCTTCTGCTTCTTTAGGGATCGGGAAACCTGCTTCCAGTAGGATTTCTGGTTTGCTGCATACTGTGGACAGGAGGAAGGGTCTCCTGAGAATTCGCACCAGAACTTGCTTTCACCTGTCTTGCAATCTACGCGCAGAGTAGCAGCACTGACATCAGCCACTGCCCAGGTGCACTCAGCATTTTCTTTGGTTTTAAACTTGCCCTTGGGCGATGCCTTTCCTTCTCTTGACTTCTTCCCTTTTTCATTCTGTTGGTTAGACTCAGCTTGGCTTCTTCCATGCTTTTCAACACCTTGTCTTTCTCTTTTTCTTTCCCTCTGTCTTTCGCAGTTTCCCAGTAGCATCTGAGAGACCAGAATCAACATACAAAAAAGTCCAAAGCTTTTGATCTTCATAGCCTTTGTTTTGCTTGTCTGCTTTCCAACTGAAAATAAATAAACAAATAAATAAACAAATACTTCCATTTAATTCTGGACAGAATACTTTTAGCATTTTGGACATGGTACTGTACTGCTCTTTGACAGCATATTAGAATGATGTTACTGACAAAATCCTCTAGCCTCTGACTGAATAATGTCTGGGTTCTACATCCATTTCATACTGTTGAGAAATGTCTTTCTGATCCAAGTAATTAACTATTCATGCAGTATGGAATAGTTCCAACAGGAGACACTTTCTCAGGACCTACTACTGCCTGGTGACTGAGACACCTTAACAAAAAAATCCTTGTTGTAGTCAAAGCAGGAACTTGAACCTGGGACTTACCTATCTTAGGTGAACGTTTGAAGTTATAAAAGATAAAGAAATTGCTGTTCCTGTTACCTCTCATTTCCTGGAGGTTTTGTGAATGGCACAGGAACCATTTTGACTACAATCTTCGGTTTTTCTTTATAAATGTACCAAGCAGAAAGGAAGTAGTTTGTTTCAAGTTACTCAAAACTACCTCTTAAGTGTCTTGCAAATTTTCTTAATTCATTGGTAATGCCAGTATTTCAGATTTCTAACAACAAAATTATTTTTGTTTTTCTGGACATCAAAAAGAGCAACTATTCATACAGTCTTCAATGCCTTGACTGTTAAAAAAATATAAATAGTTTGTTTTTGAACACACTGCCAGTATACTCAGCTATTTCTAAAGCAACCCAACTCAGGCAACAAATATTTAATTTCTCAGTTTTGAAATGTAACTAGTTAGCAAAAAATATCAAGATGACTCTTGAATCTGCATAAAACACATTTCTTTGGAAATTTCTGTGTCTGAAGCAGCTTTCAGGATCAAAGCTCTGGCAAATTACGACATAAAGGCAAAGGTTCAAATTTGGCAGATCCCTAAATGGACTGCTGAGATGTTTCCACCTTGCCCATTTCTTTAGCCAGGATTCCATATAAAAGAGTAGAAACTCGTGTTATGTCATGTTAGTATGGTATCTATTCAGCATTCATGTATCTGCAAATATCTTTAGTTTCACAAATTTACTAATATTGAAGAAATTGGTATTCAGTAGATATGAGTACGTCCCACTTTTGCATATTTCTTATTTTACTTGTTTTGTGCCTGATTCCGTACATACAGATTTTCACTGCATTAAAAAATACTACAAATTGTCCAAAATTCTTTCTTGAGAAGATACCATGTTTTACTGCAAACCCGGCAATATATTGTACTAAAACAATGATGTTACAGTAACATTGTGTTTCAGGTGGAACAACGCAGATGTAAAATAAGTACAGGACATACCTTGTAGGTACTTGCAGTTACTCAGATGCAACCCCTGATGAAGCTCGGCTCCTTCAAAAGGATCAGAGCTAGTTGTAAAAGCGGTGTGGTATTTATAAAGGCAGAGACACACCTTCAGGTCTCCAGCAAGACTATTACAACACAATAGGATACTTCAGTGCCATGTTCACTTACCTCTGCCACACCTCCTGGGAAAAATGCCAGTCCTCATTCATAGTGTTAAAAAAACCTCAAAATCTAAAATGGGGTGACAAGGTGTGTTCGCATAAATACGACGTTAATTAGCATTTTAAAATATCAAGAACATTTTAAAAACAAAATAGATTGTCCTTTACAAGCACAGCACTCCTGGCAGTGAGATGGTCATAACCACAATATATAGAAATAAATCCAAGATCCCTCAGAATTAGTGACCAAGAGTGACTAAGAGTTAGGACTGATTGCACAAACCTCATTGTGCTCCCCACTGCAGGCCACCTTCTATCTATGTAAAGAAGTGGGTTACATGACAGGACTACATTTTGTGACCATGTCTAATGCATGGTAACCTTAAAAATAAAATATGGAAAGCACAAGCTTCAGATAAATACAAAAAAGCAGTGCATTCAGAGCTGGGGTCTGGCTTCCCCAAATGAATGGGCAGAGCAGTTAGCACCTTTCTAGCTAAGTTAGTTGTTTCAAGTGGTTTTACAGGAGAGAGGTAAAAGTGACATTTGTTACATGTGCTGGGGAAATATTTCCAAGAATAAAAGATGTGCTGCTATAAGAAATGAAAGTAAGCACTGGTGCAAACACCAGCAGGTCTTCCTCTTTGGCTCTTTCCCAATAGGTATAAGCAGAATGAGAGGAAAGGACATAAAGCTCCAGGCAAAGCACTGGTTTGCACTAATTTGAAGATAAGGAGACTGAATTTACCGTACAAAAGAAAAAAAACTGTCAGAAAAAAAAAGAACAAGAGTTGTTCTGTAATGTAAATACAGCACATAAATGTGGGGAGGATATTCATGCACCTGAAATGCTAAGGGTCTGATCCACGTGCTACAAGCATCTGCTACCTGTATGTTCAGCCTCTGATGCTTTCTGGACAAGTCCAGCCACCCAATTTGTGTTGCACACCTCTGATTGGCCTGAGGCAGTATTTGCAACACAAATATGAAAGATTTGTGGATAGCATGAGCAAGGGAAGTAAAAACAATTTCACAGAATCACAGAATCACAGAATCTACAAGGTTGGAAGGGACCTCTAGAGATCATCTAGTCCAACCTTCCC